>BQKN01036041.1:2766-26993 GCA_022839385.1 Asparagus kiusianus
GTTTTAGTGTATTATATATGTATCTTGATAAAATACTATATTTATTTTTTATAGACTTCATAACAATAGTTTACATCTTCTATTAAGTCTACAAAATCATTTTGTATTGTTTCAAAACATGGTTTAGCCAAAATGTCAAAATTCATATGTTTACATTTTTATGTTTTAGACTATTTTGTAAAATGATGATATTTTTCATTTGGGAGGTCCTTTTTAAAAACCAATCTTTGTAGCATATCTACAATCATTCCCTAAAGTTTTATATTTTTTAGAATTTATTTGATATTTTTAAACAGAGTTTTAAATTAAAAAATCAACTTTCAAACCTGTTTTCTCATATGTCAGTTTACGGTCGACCACCATGGTCGACCGCGCCTTTGATTTTCCTTGCGGAGCCATCAGCAACTTTCACGGTCGATCACTACGGTCGACCGTCAGCTCGAAAATCCCCACGATCGACCGCCACGGTCGACCGTCTGACTTTCTGGAATTTTCTGAGCCTCAAAAGTGGCTCGCGGTCGACCATGATATTTTCACGGTCGACCACCGTTTACTCCAACGGTCATTTTTGTACAGAATCTGATTTCCGATTCTGTGGGTTTTTTGGTCTTTTGTTTAGGGTTTTTGGCTGAGGTTTTGGGAGGCTATAAATAACCCCTTGCCCTCATCTTTCATAAAAACCTAAGAGAATGTTTTAAAAGAGTTTAACAAGGGTTTAAACTTGTTTAATGTTTGTTTAAAAGAGTGTTTAAGAAGCTTTTAAGCAATTGAGAGTTTTGGGTTTGTGAAATCAATTTCACAAGAGCTAGAGGAGATCCTATTGGTGCTTGAGCTTCCAATCATCTTCCCTCAATCTCTTGATCCATTGAGAAGTTTTCTAAACTTTATTTCTAGCTTTATATCTATTTGTTTGTTTATCATTTTATTAAAGCTAGTTTTATATTGAGCTTAGATTTGATTTATCTAATTTTTACACACACCCAGATTGAGCTTTTAGTATTTACATACATAGTATATTGGGGTTGTGAGAGATTGTAACAGTGAGTTGTGCTTAATTGAGTTCTCACCTTGTATTAGAGAACAAATCAATTTGTTGTTATATTGTGAGATTGTAAAGTTTTCGGTTAGCTAGAAAACCGAATGTGTAGTGGAGATTTCCTCGAGGTGAGGAGCGGAGACGTAGGTCGTGGGAACCGAACTCCATGAATCAAATTGTGAGGTCGTGGGGACCGAAATCATGTTCATATCTTATATCGCCATTGTGCATTGCTCTTTGTTTATTTAACCCACTATCTAGTTTATTTTTATTTCACCCTTGCATTAGTTTATATATCCTTGTATATATTTTATCAAATACCTCTTTGCTAGGATATATCTCTTTGTTCATATTGCATATTCTTGCTCATATTATATTGTATATCTATCTTGCAAGAATAATTCTTTAGTAAGTTTTAATTGGCATAAAATTGGATTAGATTAGCATAAGACCCTAATCACCCCCCTCTAGGGTCTAACACTAATGATCATGATCATGATACTATCATAAATAGCAATAAAAGATCACTAATCTAGCATTGGTTTAAGTTTTAACATTAAAAAAAAATCTGATTTTTAACATCACAAGTTAAGATTTAAACATGAAAACACATATTAAACATCTAAACTAGTTATTTAATTATGAGGATGAGTTTGGATGAAGATAATCTTGCCTCAAACATCATTTTAAGTCTCTAAAATAAATAGTAAGTAATCCACGAGTGCAAACAACCCGTTCTTCCTTGTCACACGTCAAAGATCTCGCCCTCGTGTCGGTATTGTGCTTCACAAAGCTCTCAAAATTTATAAAAAAGATCTAGGATTTTTAAGGGGAGAGGGTGGCTATTAGGGTTCATAGATATCATAAAAGAGAGGAATTTTCTTAAAGAACACAAGTATTTATAGAGGTAAACCTGAAACAAATCTGTTTGACCCGAACTAGGAAACCTAGTCTAACTAGGAAAATAATTTTTAGTATTTTGACCATTTAACTTTCATGTCTGACCTTGGAATTAGGTGATATAATATTTGTTGGAAAGATCTTGAACATACCTACAACTTTGGTTTTTTATGTTTTTCCAGATTCCAACAGATTCTGTGTGTAAAATACATATACTTTTAACTGGTCGTTTTTCCCAGATTCAAGCCCGTGCACGTGTGCGTGATATCACTTCTATATTCACATATATACATTGAATTGATCTCAAATAAATTCCTAGCATACTCAAACATTAATAAATATCATTTTTTCATAATGTAACACATTTATTATTATTTATTATAAAATATTCAAAATTTTGGGGTTTTGAAGCGATGATGAATTTTGACTTGAATTGCAACGGCTTCGTTCTAATTTTCTTCCAATCTTCTTTGAATATCATCGTGAAGACGCAATCCAACCAACCTCTGACCTAGGATCTTTGTGTAGGCTAGCTAACAATCAAATGCAAACACTCGACAAAAACGATATTAGGAATTGTTTGTTAATCATCAATACTAAATTAGATAGTAGGCTCATAAACATGAGACCTAACAATCTCCCTCTTTTTGATGATTACAAACAATCTACATAAAGAGTATATAAAATATGCATGATAATAAATAAATATACAATTTATTATTCTCATGCAAGAAAACGAAATACTAACAATATACTTAATTCTCCCCCTTTGTCAATATTAAAATGGGGAAAATAATAAGAATGAAGAGGGCGAAACCTCCCCCTACAGCATATGTGAGTATAAAACTAATATTGAGACTAAGCTCCCCCTATCTAAATGTCACATAGCATATACTGATGGAAATGGTAAAGCAAATAAAGTACTCAAGATGATATATGCTTTAAGGAAATCTTACACATACGAGGCGTAATGTGAGCAAAATACATACCAAATTACACTCAAGATGATCAAAGAGAACATATATAAATATATCACCATATGAGTGTTTACAAAGGTCTCACATCATACCAAAAACAATTTATTGAAAAACTTGAAAGACAATATTTATATTATACTAAAAAATGAATATATATATAAAACATTCACAATTTGTTTACAACAATTTTTTTTTAAAAAAGAGCCATCTTTAAAAACATGAAAAATAAAAAAAATATAAAAAATTGTTCTTTAAAATCAAAAATATTTTGGTACTCAAACACTCTTTATATCGAAGAGTTAGAGACATGAATCCTATCAATAAAATCCAATGCCCTAGGGTTATGATCCTATTTGGGTGCATTTAGTACACGTGATCGATCATAGCAATAATTACTTAAATGGCCATTCCTATTGTAATAAGTACAATGGAATGGACGCATTTGTTTATGATGACCACATAAGTGTGCATGGGAAACATTTATATATAAAGATGGTATTTTTGAGGCATTTTGCAAATGTGAAATATTTTTAAACAAGGTTAGTCTTTTTGAAATATTTTTCGATTTTAAATTTTTTCGCAAATCAAAATAAAACTTTGCTAAATGATCAACTTTACCACAAAAATCACACTTATACACATTAATATGCTTATGATGAACATTTTGTGTATGTGTGCATGTATGTGTGATAAAGAAACTTAATGTGATGTACAAGGAGCAATAATATTAACATTCTTAGATTTTTGTGCATCATAGCAAAATTTAGCAATATGGTTTTTTCGGCCTCAAATAGAGCATTTTTAAATTTTGTCATACATGCGTGCTTAGTGTACGGGTTTAGAAGTTGTAGTACATGACTTAGCATACATATCCATAAGTTTCTTATGTTTGTCAATGCATGTATTTAAAGTTGAATCTAAAGATGATATACGTGTTTTTACATTATTCAACTCATTTATTTGCACAACAACATTGCCAATAGAAGTAGAAGGAGCATGATTCTTTTTAAATGAATTTAATTCATTCCTAATGGTTTTTACTTCTAATATGACATTATTTTTATCTTGAGATAAACTAGCAATATCCATTTTTAATTTTTCATTGCTTTCTTTAAGATTCACATTTTCATTAGCAATGATATCAAACTTAGATGCTGGTATCTCATGATCGGATTTCAAAATGACATGATTGCTTTTTAAACCTACAAAATTATGATGCAATTTGTTATAGAATTTTATTAATTTCTCATATGCACATGCGAGTTTAACTTAAATAATTCACTATCGGATTCAGACTCGCATACCTCACTAGGGCAGATGCTTAGTAGCCGTGTGCATAATGAAGCTCCACTATCACTTAAAATGGAATCCATCAGAATCCGTTGGATCTTCTCCAAGTTATCATGATGTGCTTCTATATGTTTTAATAAAGTGTAAGCACTATCAAAATTAGTAAGTTTGTTAGAAATGGATGGATCAAAAGCTTTAAGCAAAAATTCTAACAATAATTATAAACATCCTCTTGTCATAATTGCTCCACTTGAATTTCTCTAATGTGGTCAAAACATAAGCATAGTTAATAACTTTCTATAAATCGATGTGTTTAGATCTAACAAATAGTTTAAATCTAAAACTCCATTGTGTATAAGGGAAATCATTGAATTTAAGAGCAACATTAATATCATAGCCTAAACTAGGTGTACAATGCATGTCCATGACAATTATGTAAGTAAAAATAATCACAAAACTAAATTAATAAGATATAAAAGCTTGGATCTTTGACTCTAGGCGGTTAAGCCACAAATCAAGAGCACCAAGCTCTAATACCAAATAAAAGTACCCTGGGGGGATGTGAATAGGGTATTTGCTAATCTAATTTGATTTCAATGCTAAGTTAAAACTAAGGATGAAATATCGTAGCAATTATGATATTCAATAATTTATATGCAATGATAAAGAGTTAAACAATAGGCGGTAATGAGTACAAGATATGAAAATTAAGAACAATATAAAATGATTGCGCCAAAAATGATTTACACAAGTACAAGGAAATTGATCACGGAGTTCGGTAAACCCACGGCCTATATCTCTGCTCCTCACCCTCGAGGATAATCTCCACTATATCACAAAAATTACTACACAATTGGTTTTTTGAGTTCACCGAAAACTTTTACAATATCACACGTTATCAATCCCACAAGACACACTCCTCTAAGTGTTGGCTTACCCATGTTATCTACATCAAGTGTTTGGATTTACTACCTCTCCCTAGGCTTTACTACCAACCCACTCTTCTTGATATTGATCTCGTTCTTCTCCTAACCACTCCTCTAAGTGTTCTTGTGTATTAAAACGTGTTCTCTCAATGATAAGCTCAAATAAATATTTTTCTTATCTAATACAAATCAGAACAAAAATGAAAGCTCACTCAATTGTTACACTCTCACAATCCAAATTATACAATGTGTGAAATACTTAAGCCCTAATGGTTGTGTATGAAAATAATGAGTAATAATGAAATTAAACTCAATTAAATCAAGCAAATATAAATATAAGAATCAAAATGAAAACAAGCTAGATAAATGAGTTTAGAAAAACTTTTTTAAACAAGTGAGGAATGAAGATTTGAGGTTAAACTCCTCAAAGAAGAAATTTCGATTCTCCTCCTTGTAAACTCTTTTGCATAAACCAAACAATTACTTAAACTCTTAAAAACAAACTGTTAAAAACTCAGTTTAAACTTCCATGAACCAAAACAAATGAGTTATGAGACATATATATAGCCACACAAATAAAAACAGCTCAAAACTTGCCATTACTGTGCAAAATATAGCCGTTCGGTCGACTGACAAAGAGGATCAGTCGACTGATAGACTGCAGAAAAAATCAGGCTGAAAAATACTTCTGTTCGCTCAACTGATGAACATTTTAGTGGATGGATGAGCAATATCAATCAACTGATGAATAGTGTCAATCAACTAAAAACATCAATAGTAAAAAATAAACAGTTCGGTTGATTGATGAACAGTGTCGGTCGACTAAAAACATTGTTCACAGATACTGTTTACCTGAAAAGTTGATTTTGTAAAATTAATTAAAAATAACAAATCAACTTCAAAAATAGTAAAACTTGAGAAAACATTTATATATATGAAGATAAATATGTAAAGGAAGAAATTTTTAAAATATCATTTCTCGTTTGTGAAAACTTGTCTATTTTGCAAAAATAGCATAAAATCTAAAAAGCTAATTTTCTAAATTCAATTAAAAATAACAAAACAACTTCAAAAATTGTAAAATTTGGAAACATATTTATTCATATGATCATAAACATGTTAGATAGGAAAAGTTCAAATTGCATTTCCCATTTATAAAAACTCATGTATTTTGCACACTGTTCAAGAATGCGAAAACGTCAAAACTTGATTTTAATAAAATTTCTTCAAACAAGTTTGAAATACTTTAAAATAGATTTATAGACTTAAAGAAAGATATAAAATCATGTTGTTAAGTCTATAAACCAAAATGGTGATAAATTAAAATAAACGATAAATCAAAATAAATGTGTGTGTATGAATTTTGAGCTCTAAGTATAAACACACAAAGTATAAACCTAAAACACTATACCCAAGCAATTTAATGTTCAATTAAGCTCGTCTTAGTTGCACATGAAGTAATGACAAATTTTGACTTGAATTGCCACAACTTCATTCTGATTTTCTTCCAATCTCCTTTGAATATCTTCGTGAAGGCGCAATCCAACCAACCTCCAACCTAGGATCTTTGTGTAGGCTACCTAGCAATCAAATACAAACACTCAATAAACGATGTTAGGAATTGTTTGTTAACTGTGAAAACTAGATTAGATAGTAGGCTCATAATTATGAGACCTAACATTACTATCTAATTGTTGTTCTTTTCATGAATGTTAATTTTTCTTAGATGATAATTTGATAGGTTATGCTTTCCTTAAGTGGTTTGATCTATGCTTAATAAATCTAAAGTAAAATATGGTAAAAAGATGATAATCCATAATATATAAATAAAATTGTCTAGTAGATTTAATTCTAGATTTCTTATATCTTTAATTGAATCCTCTATCTTTTACTTTCTTGATTTTTCTCTTTATTCTTGATTTTTCTTTATTTGATTCTTGATTTTATTTTCCTTCTATTTCTTCATCTTTCTTCCTCCCCTTTCACTCTAGTTTTGTTTTTATTTGCATATGGTCACAACCACTCTCTTCATATCTCTCCACAATCATATATTTATCACTCCTAATTGTCACACACACAACTTAAGAATCACTTTTGGTTAATTACTATAATACCTTCCTCATGGGATTCAACATTTTTCTATACTATAACTTGATTGTGCACTTACAATCTCGACATATATACAAACACCACATCAAAATTTTGGCGCTGTTGCCGGAGAAGGTGTTTATAAGTACGATTTTTCTATTTTAGTTATTTAATTTGTGTGTTTTCTTGTGAAGTAACCATTTTGAAGATTGTAGATCAAGGATTGAAGATTGAAGATTTGCTAGTGGTAACTCTTCTTTCTAGTATTTTTAATTCCACCATTTTAGTTAGTCCCCCACAAGTAGAGATAATTAGGATAAAAAAAAGAAAAAATTTACTTTTGTCGACCATAATAAAATACACTCTCCGCTTGGACATTTACTAATAAGATAATAATTTAAACAAGAGCTCTCTTTCTCACATTTGTTTGATTATTAACCCTAAATAAAATAAAATTCTTTTTGCATCTTTTTAAACTTGCTTTTAATTCCTAGGGTTGAATTGCATATAGTTAGTAGAAATTCACCCAAGTGAGTTGAGCATTCACTTGATGTTGATGTTAAGTAATCACACAATCAATTAAAATGATTGGATGGGGACTAGATTAATGAGGGGCCGCTTCTTTCACCGAATATCTGGTTCTGAGTTAAGTGGCTGAAGCCTGCACATATAGAAACTCATTAGAGGATAGGGACTAGTTCCCTCGTGGTTCCTCTGATGGTCAAGTTAGTTGGTGAATTTAAGTGAGGAAAATAAAGAATTGTAAGAGTTCTTGTATATGCGATATAATTTATAGATTTTTCTTAAAAGATCTGATCTAGAAAAAAGCCTCTAGAAGAAAAAACACTTGGAAGAAAAACCCTTTTTATGTTAGAATAGTACCTCTATTTATACTGATGGTATAAGGGTAGAATTGTTACTTCAGCCGAACACAAGGTGGCGGTGAAAAAGTGTGGGCTGGTGACTATGTCAGCACCTACTTTATAGGTGTTGGCTAGTGACTGGGGGAGAGATCACTTCCGCATTAAATAAAAAACAATTAGAGGCATGGCGGTACTAACGTGGTCCGATGAGTCATGAAGACTATCAAGGGTAGAGGCATGATGGTGCCTATCAAGCATTAAATGTGATACTGACACGTTTATCAGTGGGAGAGGCTCGAGGCTAAGGTCGTCCTCTAGCTTTGCTTATAAGCAACGCCTTTCAAGTCGTCTTCATGAGGTGTCAAATAATTGGTCGAGTGGGCTCGTTGCGAGTCGTCTTCGATAAGAGGGTCGACTGGTCCCTCCATTCAAGTCAATTTGAGGGTATGTTAACTTGGAGAGTTAGATAAGTTAGAATCCTTGCTGATTTTTGGCCGCCAATTTGATTGGGACACTGCATGCAGAAGTACATCTGCCTGTTGCAAGCAAAGGGTCTCACTTTGACGATTGAAATCACCATAATAGTTGGCCCTTTCACTTAGAGTCGAATTTAGCTAGGTCCGATGAAATGAGGGTTGTCTTAGATGGATGTTGGTGTGCATTAAATGAGGGAACTACAAAGTCATGTCAGATTTGCGTGGCTGACGTCACTGCACATTCTTTTTTGACTGCCACAACTCTAATTTTCTTGGTGGATTGCGAGCTATTCGAGGTGAGTGGGCTGCGCCTTGATCTCTGAGATGCCGCTTTGTATTCTGATAATTAATCTGGGCCATTGAACAAAGCTCGATCTGGCCATTCAGATTTTGGCAGTTGTAAAGTCAGCTGCATATATAGAACTAGGGCTATGAATGTGGTGGTTATTTCCTTTTGAAATTCCCTTGAGAGAACTCATAATTTTTTCTTGTCATCTCTTCCGTGATCATTTCTTCATTCTACAATGACATCAAATCCAATAGACCGACGTGCTCTTCTGGCGAATATCCACTCTAAGGTGACTCTGGCCCAGAAGAGGACGCTCCATGGGAGGTTCGATGTCCCTCAAGAGTATGAGCTGATGACCCAGACAAGGTCGGAGGCCATCTATGATCATGGGACGGATTGGGATCCACTTTATCTGAGGCATTTGGAATGTGGTCTACGGCTATTCCTGCACCCCTTCCTCCAGTAAGTTTTCACGGTGATAGGGGTATCGTTAGCTCAAATAAAGCCAAACATCATCACAACTCTCGTAGGTTTCATGGTGATCAACTACTGGTTGGAGATAAAGCCATCCTTGCGGGTCTTGAGTCGGTTGGTGATTGTGACGGTGAACCAGATTGAACCCCACTTCCATTTTCAAATGGTGGGGAAGTTCAGGCTCATCATCAGCTTTCCTGGATTGCACAAGGATTAGAAGGAGAAATTCTTCTGGGTCGTGGGGGATGACCTGAAGTTGGGCTGCTCAAACTGTCCTGAAATAAGGAGTGAGGTGCTCATGGAGGGTGATGTGCTCAATGTCGAGAGAGATACACTTGACCAGATCAAGGCGTACACTAGCTCTCGTCTAGTTGACCATCTACTTGACAACTCGGCCTTGTGGTTGCCAATGCGTCGGTAATAGCTCCTTCTACTAAGAGCTAGGAGAGGGCTTCAGCCCTTATCTTAGGGACAACGGAAGCAGCGATGGTGCTGACTGCTCCTTTATCTGATCCCCAGGATGGGCCTTATGTTAGGTCCGTGAAGCGTCTTCGTCGCGAATTTCCCCCAGTGGAGGCCGATACGGATAAGAAGGATCCTTCTGCTACCCTCTCCATAGACGAAGGAGGCGGCCCCAGAGGGAAGATGAGGAACAAGAACTTTGGGTGGCGTACTGAGATGGCCGAGACCGACGTCATCCATATGGACAAGTTAGCCCTGAAAGAGCCAGACGAGGCTCCTCAAGAAGAGGTTGGAGTTGAGGCTAGAGCCTTTGCTGGAGAAGGAGAGTCGTCTGCTTGTCACAGTGAGTCGTCCCCCGTAGCAAGGAGTCGACTGAGGAGGAGATGACGCCTCCCGCAGGGCTAGAATATCCCTTTCCTCACAACTTCGTCTAGATCAGAGAAGAAGAATAGGAGAGGATGAGGCAGAAGTATCAATCAGCTCTAATAAATGCACTACATGAACCTTATGCCCCAAAATTTATAGATAATCTTGAATCAGGATCAAGGAAATTAGGCATACAACTAGGGCATGCTTTCAAAGACGCCATTGACATTCTGAAATTGAGCTTTTAACGCCACATGGATGTAACCTTGAAATTGATCTCATCGGTTTCTTCGATTAAACTTGTCTCTATAAAAATTTTTTATTTTTTATTTTTTGATGGGGAACTTCCTCATGATATTTGGAACTATAGATACCAAACCTCTTGGCATGGCTAAGCCCTCCCCCCTAATGCACTGATAAACACGTAAAATATATGTTATCTTAGTGAGTTTCAAGCATGATTTACGAGTATTTAATGCATATTTCATGTTTAGATCGAGGATACTGTTGTGGTTTGTGTTCTTATATGTAGGTATTAGCCTAAGATTGAAAGATTTGATGATCGTTGGAAGTTAAACAAGAGTTTGAAGCAACAACAAGATTTGGAATGCATAGTTCGAGAAGGAAACAGATGCACGAGTATGAAGAATTGGAAATTCAACCATAATGCAGTTCAAATCAAGAAAACTCAAAAGATGTAAGTTGTATATATCTTCAACAGCTTTCCAACGTAATTCGAATCACATCATTTCGAGGTCGGACAAAGAAGTTACGGCCAAAATACCAAAACTTGTACAAAGAAGCACAAAATCAGCAAAACAGCCCCTACCACACCCTGGTGTGGTGCAGACCACACCTGTAGCGCGGGAATTAGTTATTTTCTAGATTTTTGGGGACATATAAATAGATGTTTTGACTTAGGTTTTTGGATATCTTTTGTTATGTTCTCTTAGCCATCAATTAGCAATTATTTTGGAGTTTAAGTATTGAAGAAAGACATTAATCTCTTGTACAAGATTGGATTACATGTTCTGATTTTGGAGATTTCAATTGAAAGATGGGTTAATTCTTTCCTCTCTTTGATTTATTTCTTCTTATAATTGATTTGCATAATTATTTGATGTATTCTCTTATTCCAATCATGTGTGAGTAGATTTCTTGTCTAGGGTTGGGAAAGAACCTAATTTTTTGGTGATTGATGATGAATTAATATATATTCTTGGTGAAAGTTTAGATCTTTTAAACTTAATTTCTTGTGTCTTAATCTTGTTGATTCGCTTGATCACCGGATTAGCAATCATAGGTAATTAATTGAAGGACTGAAAGGTGAAAATTAATAGCGGATCCCTAGAAATTAAGCAGGGAACTCGAACCATGAAAGTAGGCTAGATTCCTTGGGGGTTTGATTAGGATTATCATAAAGCTTAATGGGTTTAATTTAATCTTGATTCCACGAAAGTAGGTTAATTGAGATTAATTAGGCACGATCTTTAGACCTTGAAAGAAGCTTTAGATTAATTTAGGCTAATTCACCCTTTCTAGTTTAAACCAACACCGAGAACTAAAATAATTCATCATTGAGCATCGAAGTTATGGTGAAAACCCAATCCTGGCTCTTCATTATATTGAATTCCACCTGATTAGTTATTATTTTATTTCTTTTAATTTTCATCTCTTCTGATATACTCATTAGTTTAGCTAGTTGAATAACGTGAGATTTGGTAATTAACCCTAGTCCCTGTGGGATTGACCTTGATAGCTACAACGAGTCTGTGTGCTTGCAGATTTTGCCCATCAAGTTTTTTTTGATTGATTTTTTTAAAAAGAAGCAAACACCTACTTTCACACCCCCAAGCTTACACTTCATAGCTCACATAACCCGTTATATCATAAATTGTGCTCCACTAGCTTAGACAATGGGTAAGGAATACAATCGGGTTTGGAAGGTTATATATGTGGGTTAAATAGACAAAATTTGGCTCATAGGCTCAAGGGGGCTAATCAAAGGGAATAATAGCGCATGATAGGCTGTTTGGCTAATGTGCACTATGAACAAAAAAACGTGCCTCAATCACCTTTTATGCATACAAAAGTTATATGTGGCCTTCAAGAGATTCAATGCAAGTTCTAGTATCCTACACCATTGGAGAATATCACACAAGAAAAAAAAAGAATGATTGGATGTGTAATGCATCCAATTTCAGGCTCAAAGTCTCACAGGTTTTATTTGTCTACCAAATTTAATTCCCCTCTTGTCTCAATAAAGTAATGGTTATGACGCTAGCCACATAAATGCTAAATCCTGTAAGACAAGAGAACATTCATCTCCGGTTCTCCCATATTGTTAACTTGCAATCAAAAGCCTTTGATAATAAGTTGAAAGGTGATTTAAAAAGTTGCCAAGTCCCGATTAATGAGCATCTATCTAGTTCAATGATCGATAAGGCTTAAGCATTCAAGTCATCATAAGGAGATCATTTCCCTATTTTTTTTTTGTTTTTTTAATTTAAGAAACAAAACAAAAGAAAAACTAAAATAAAAGAAAAACAGACAATTATAGACAGGTAAGCAATGAATAAACAACCCACACCCCCAAGCTTAAGATCTACATTGTCCGCGATGTAGTATGATAGAAATGAGTGCAAGGGTGCAGGAAACATACCGGCTCACTGTTCAGAAGGAGGCGGAGTGGTGACATCCTGGCGGCACTACCACTCATGAAAAGACTGCATCATATGGTGGATAGAATCCAGGAGTTTTCCCTGACGTTGTTGCTGTTGCTCGATGGCACCTATACGGTTAGTAAGGGAGGCAAGAGAAATATAGATAGCTGATAATTCTGCTGACCAATCAGGGTGATGGGAAGAGCTAGTTCCCCTAGTAGGCTCAGCCTGAATAGGGATCAGGGGTACCGTGTCAGTAACCTCAGCTAGTACAACCTCGTGACCATCATAATTCATAAAATCAGATGTGAGGTAGCACCAATTGGTGCGATCATGGATGGTTGTGCGAATAGGATCAGGTAGTGGGAAGAGATAATTGTCCTGGAAACATAACCATAACCTATTTCCCTTATTGCTAATCAATTTCATATGAACACAAGCATCGAGGTCAAATGACGTACTAGGATTTAAAGGATGAAGTCCTTTAACAAGTTCTCCTAAACCCATCCCATAAACTAAAGTGGTAATCAAGCCACCAAAAACAATTTTTCCGCACGTTGCTCTCGCTGCACGACACATATGATGAATCATAAAAGCTCCTGTGTCAACCTTATGTCCCTCAACCATGGCACATAAAAAGTAGAGTTCTCTCTGACACATGATTTCATCACTCTCGTCTCGACCAAAAATGGTAAAAGCCATGAACCTCTGTAAATATCTAAAGCATGAGTTATAAACAGCAGAGGCTCGTGACAAGGAGGGATCATAAGGTCTTTGAGTTGTAGAGCGCGCGATTGAAGTCCAAAATGGGGTCAAGTTAAAGTTTTTAGGAACAATTCTAGCCCCACCCTCCGGAAAACCAAATATCTAGTTTAATTGTGCTATTGTAAGTGTGTGAGACTGGTTAAATAGTCTGAAAGTAATTTTCCCTTTCTTTACGCCCTCACCATTAAATAAAACAGCATCAAGAGAGCTCAAAAATTCGAGAGTAATACACTCGTACGTGGGATGTTTAGCCTTTACAAAATTTAACCAACCAACCCGTCCCAGGAGGTATGAAACATCTTCCCAAAGCCCTAACTCATGCAAACAATTCTCATCAAGTAGCGGGTACTCAGAATTCCCCGCTTAACCAGTGTATTATACCTAGATTGTTGTTGTGCATTGACAAATTCTATACTATAAGGGTTTTGGGGAGGGGAGAGTTACCTTTGTGTCGTCGAGCTATAGAAGTTGAGGCTCCCTGCTTAGGCCGTCCGCGCTTAGGTCTAATTTAGGCTCTCGAACAGGAATTAACAGCAAGTGTTGAAAGCTGTCGCTGGCTGTTGTGCGGCGAAATCGAAATTAGAGTGGGAGGAGTGAGTTGGCGCGACGGTGGGTGCAGGATGGGGCATCGGTCGCTGCTAGGTTGAAGAGGAGAGACGATGGTGAAGTTGTTGATGGCTGGCGAGGATGAAGGGGTGAGGAGCGGTGATGATTGCGAAGGATGGCGGCGGTAGTTGCTTGGTCGGAGAGGGGCCGACGACAGTGATCTCTGCGGTGGTGAGGATGAAGGAGAAGGCCGGCGATGGTGGTGAAGGGTGGTCGCTGATTCGAAGATGGTGAAGGATGGCGGCGGCGGTTGCTTGGTCGGAGAGGGGCCGACGATAGTGGTCTCTGCGATGGTGAGGATGAAGGAGAAGGCCGACGATGGTGGTGAAGGGTGGTCGAAGATCCGATCGGAGGTGTGGCCAAAGATGGGAGGAAGACGGTGGCGGTGTGGATTAGGGCAGAGAAGGGTGTGGGGCTTTGTCTCTGGTTTGAAGAGGTTTTTTTTAAACCCAGCATCCCACGGGTGTGGCATATGGGTGTGGTGGGCTCTACATGTTGTTTTTCTTTCTTTCTTTTTCTGCGAATCAGGGGTATAGCAAACCGTGGGTGTGGCAGACGGGTGTGGTAGGGTCTGGAATTCTTCTTCCTGTGCACCATGGGTGTGGTGTACACCACCCCTGGGTGTGGTAGGCTCTGCCACTCTATTTTAACTCATTTCTCGCAGTTTTTTTTCAATGTCTTCCTTTCTTCACAACTGCATGATCAAAAATATTATAAGTTAAATTTGTGCCGATCCAATTTCCTAAAAAAAATTGATAACAAAATAAAATGCTAAAATAAAAGAACTAGAATGGGTGAAAACTTGGGTTGCCTCCCAAGAAGCGCTCGTTTATGGTCATGAGTTCGACCCCCTTTTGCGCTCAATTTTTCGACGAAGGGGGATCAGAAAGGGTATAAGTGACCCCTTTCTCGTTTTGTTTCCCAACAATGTAGTACTTCAATCGTTGCCCATTCATCTTGAAAGATCTCGTTGTTTCACTCCAAAATTCAACAACTCCACTAGGAAAAACCTCACGGACTTGAAAAGGTCCGGACCACCAAGATTTGAGTTTGCCCAGAAAAAGCTTCAAACGAGAGTTGAAAAGTAACACCATATCTCCTTGATTAAACTCTCTTCAAAGAATATTCTTGTCGTGCCATCGTTTAGTCATTTCTTTATAAATGCGAGCATTCTCATACGAATCCAAACGCAGCTCATCTAGCTCATGAAGTTGAAGCTTTCTTTTCTCACATGCGGTCTTCATATCAAAACTTAGGAGTTTGATAGCCCAATATGCCTTGTGCTCTAACTCAACTGGGAGGTGACACGATTTTCCATATACCAATTTGAACGGTGTCATACCTATGGGTGTTTTGTAGGCAGTTCGATAGGCCCATAAGGCATCCGTGAGTTTCATAGACCAGTCCTTTCTCGAACGATTAACTATTTTCTCCAAGATACTCTCGATTTCTCAATTCGAAACCTCCACTTGACCGCTAGTTTGAGGATGGTATGGCGTGGCAACCTTATGAGTGACCCCATATTGTCTTAAGAGAGCTTCAAATTTTCTTTCTATGAAGTGTGAACCGCCATCACTGATTACCGTCCGTGGCACCCCAAACCTTGGAAAAATGACGTTCTTGAATAGTTTTACAACCACTTTAGCATCGTTGGTGGGGGATGCTATCGCTTCTACCCACTTGGAGACGTAATCCACCGCCACTAAAATGAACTTGTTGTTACACGATGATGGAAACGGCCCCATGAAATCTATGCCCCACACATCAAAGACCTCAATTTCCAAGATGGAGTGTAAAGGCATCTCATGTCGCTTTGAAATATTCCCGGTCCTCTGACAACTATCACAAGATATCACAAACTGTCTTGCATCCCGAAAAAGACTCAACTAATAGAAACCTGATTATAAAACTTTTACAGTTGTCTTTGAAGTGCTTGCATGTCCTCCGTAAGAAGATGAATGACAATGATGGAGAATATTTGTAACCTCATCTTCAGGAATGCACCTTCTTAACATTCCATCAACACACCTTTTGTATAGAAATGGTTCATCCCAAAAATAATACTTCAAGCCAGCAAAGAACTTCTTTTTCTATTGATAGCTCAGATCTGGAGGCAATACTTCACACACTATGTAGTTGACGAAGTCCGCATACCATGGTGCATCTAATCTTTCTATAGCTAACAATTGATCATCTGGGAAAGAGTCGTCGATCGGTAGTTCATCCTCCTCCCTATCATGTGATTCTGGTTTCATCCTCGACAAATGGTCTGCCACTAAATTTTTTGTCCCTTTCTTATCCTTTATCTCTAGGTCAAATTCTTGCAAAAGTAGTATCCATCGAATTAACCTAGGCTTGGCGTCTTGCTTGCTAAAAAGATATTTGATGGCGGAGTGGTCGGTATAAACGATGACTTTGGACCCCACTAAGTAAGACCTGAACTTGTCAAAGGCGAAAACAACAGCTAATAACTCCTTTTCAGTGGTAGCATAGTTAACTTGGGCCTCATCAAGAGTGTGACTAGCATAATAAATTGCATGAACTATCTTGTCCTTTCTTTGACCCAACACAACACTAACCACGTAATCACTTGCATCAGTCATTACTTCAAATGGGAGACTCCAATCCGGCGGTTGCATAATAGGAGCTGTTATCAATGCTTTCTTCAACCTACAAAAAGCATCAAGACATTCATCAGTGAAATCATAGGGAGTATCTTTAAGAAGAAGTTTAGTTAAGGGTTTTGCAATTTTCGAAAAGTCTTTGATGAAACGCCGATAGAAACCGGCATGTCCCAAGAAACTTCTTACTCCCCTAACCGATGTTGGTGGTGGTAATTTTTCAATAATTTCCACTTTTGCTCGATCAACTTCAATTCCTTGCTCAGACACCTTGTGTCCTAGAACTATTCCATCCCTTACCATAAAATGGTATTTCTCCCAATTTAGGATTAAATTAACTTCTTCGTAACGCTGCAAAACTCGAGACAAGTTAGCTAAGCAACCATCAAAAGTAGTCCCGTACACGAAGAAATCATCCATAAACATGTCCATAATATCTTTTATAAAATCAAAGAAAATAGCCATCATAATCGTTGAAAAGTGGCGGGGGTATTACAAAGACCGAAAGGCATGCGCCTATAAGCAAAGGTCCCATAGGGACATGTAAAAGTGGTCTTTTCTTGGTTACTAGGATGAATAGGGATTTAGAAAAATCCCGAATAACCATCTAAATAACAAAAATAGGAATGCCTAGCCAACCTTTCCAACATCTGGTCTATAAAGGGAAGTGGAAAATGATCTTTTCAGGTTGCCTTGTTCAATTTTTTATAATCAATACACATCCTCCAACCCATAACCGTCCTAGTAGGGATAAGTTCGTTATTCGCATTCATAACTACGGTCATACCCTTTTTTTTGGAACCACATGAACTGGGCTAATCCATTCACTATCTGAAATAGGATAGATTACACCAGCATCTAGTAGCTTAAGCACCTCTTTTTTAACCACTTCCTTCATGTTAGGATTTAATCTACGTTGGTGCTCTATAGAGGGTTTATGATCATCTTCCAAGAGAATTCTATGCATGCAAATCGATGGGTTGATTCCTTTAATGTCGTCCATGGTGTATCCTATGACCTTGCAATGCACCCTAAGTGTTCTAAGCAACTTATTAGTTTTATTTTCATTTAGACATGCATTCACAATCACAGGATAAGTAGAGTCAGGGCCAAGAAATTCATACCTTAAAGAGGAAGGAAGGGGTTTTAATTCTACCTTTGGCGCATTATCCTCTTCACAAATAGATCCTCTTGGCTCTAGCATCAATCTTTCAAGCTTTGCATTTCGAAGTGGAGTAGTTGATGTTGATTCTAAAGATTGAGCATACGCGGGTACCTCGGGGTCTTCATCATTTATTGAACCTTCGCTTACCAAACACTTCTCAAGTGGATCAGCTGAGTAATGATTTGCAAGTTGCTCATGTGTACACTTGTCAATCACGTCGACCCTGTAACAAACTTTATCAGTTAGGGGGAGTTTCATAGCATTGCTTAAATCAAATTCTACCGTTTTCCCTCCAATATTAGGGAGAGCCTTCCATTTTTAACATCGATTATAGCACCTGCAGCAGCAAGGAAGGGTCTTCCTAATATAATTGGAATGTTAGAATCTTCTTCTATTTCTAAAATAACAAAATTAACCGGGATAAAGAACTTACCGACTTGGATAGGTACATCTTCAAGTATACCTGTCGGATATTTTATCGATCGATTCGCCAATTGGAGTGACATCGTGGTTGGCTTCAAATCACCTATGCCAAGCTTCTTACAAATAGACATCGGCATCAAACTTACGCTTGCACCTAAATCACACAAAGCACGATTAATTGAGACATTACCAATAACACAAGGAATAGAAAATGAACCTGGATCCTTAAGCTTAGGAGGTAGCTTATTCTGGATGATAGCACTACACTCCTCAGTAAGAGCCATAGTCTCGTATTCTTCCAACTTCCTTTTATTGGATAGGATCTCTTTTAAGAACTTAGCATAGGAAGACATTTGAGAAATAGTTTCAGTGAATGAGATATTGATGTGCAACTTTTTTAAAATCTCCAAAAATTTTCTAAACTGCTTTTCTAACTTAGCCTTAGCTAACCTTTGGGGAAAGGGTAGAGGAGGCTTGTAAGAAGCGGGGGCCACATATTTCTCAACTTTTTCTTCTTCCTGCATTTGGGTCTCATTATCCACATCTATCACAATTTTACTTTTCTCTTCATGATGACCATCCACCCCATCATTTTTCTTCATCTTAGGTCCCTCATATTGTTTTCCACTCCTAAGGGTTATAACATTCACATGGCCTCTGAGATTCATCTCAGGTTGTCCAGGTAGCATGCCTGAAGGCCTAGAGGAAGAGCTAGCATTTTGCGTCAAATGAGTGATTTGTGTCTCTAACATCTTGTTATGCGTAGCTAGGGAATCCATCTTAGAGGCCAATTGTTTTACTACCCCATTCGTCGTTTGTTGTTGTTGTTTAAACTCTTCATTCAATTTCGACTGAGTCATCACAAACTTTCCATTATATTTTCTAAATTAGACCTTTGGGGAGGGAGATTAGATTGAGGAGCACGAAAACCAGGTGGACCAAAATTAGATGCGGGCATAGAATTTCTAGGTGGGTTTTTATAAGAAAAATTAGGATGATTCCTCCACCCTGGATTATAAGTGTTGGAGAAAGGGTCTCCCTTCTGATTAAAGTTATTAACATAGTTAACATGTTCATTATCAGAAGTATTTAGGGATGAGGGGTTTCCTAATTGACATTCAAGTGTAGAATGACCCACATAACCGCATATCTCACATGCAATTGAAGTAGACGCCACATAATTAATACTCAAGCTTTCAACCTTTTTAAATAAAGCATCAACTTTAGAGGATATATGATCTAAAGCATCTATTTCATACTTTCCACCTTTTGATGTCTTAGCCCACTCGTTCGCCCATTGATAGTGATTTTGAGCCATATCTTCAATGAGAGTGTATGCCTCATCTATTGTTTTGTTCATCAAAGCTCCTCCTACAACAGCATCAACAGTCATCCGAGTGTTGTAAGTGAGCCTGTTGTAGATGTTGGCCTTCTTGTTTTGATGATGTTTAATAAACAATTTACTTCTAATGTTGTTTGTCTAGTGTTTGTGTTTTCGTATTTATTCTAGGCAAACAACGTTGTTGGAGGTTGGATGGATTGCGCTTCAACGATCATATCAATATGGAGGTTGGCGGAATGTCGGTGAAGCTTATGCATTCAAGTTAAAGATCCAAGATCCCGCTTCATCCGTAAGTGTACCAAGATAGAGCTTCGTTGAAGATCATCAAGCTTGGGTAATTTAGTTTAAGTTTTATATTATGTGTGTTAGTACTTTAAGCTCAAATTATATACACACATATACGTTTTGGTTTTTGTATATATATAGTTATATATATACATATATGTTTTGGTTTAGCTATATAGATATGAAATAATATATATCTTCATATATACTTTTATATGTTTCATATTCTATTGTATTTTGAAAAATATTGTGTTTTTGGTTTATATGGCTTATAGACTTAACAACTATAGTTTATACTTTTTATCAAGTCTATAAAAACATTTCACAAAGTTTCAAAAGTTGGTTTATGTCAAAACATCTAACTTCAAGTATCTTACATTTTCGTGTTTTGAACTATTTTGCAAAATGATGATTTTTCACAAATGGGAAATGTAATTTGGAAAATTCTTTTTGTAACATGTTCGTTTTCATGTTTATATACATTTCCCAAAGTTTCATAATTTTTGGACTTCATTTGTTATTTTTAACATTTTTCCAAAGTCTCAAAAATCAGCTTTAAAATCAGGTTTTTTGAAATGTCTGTTTTCGGTCGACCGCACCGGTCGACCGCTCATATGTTCATTTCTTATTGGGCGACAGAGAGTCTGTCGGTCGACCGGTACGGTCGACCGAGAGCTCCATCGGTCGACCGCACCGGTCGACCGACGATGGTCCAGAACGTTTTCTTCGTGTTTTTGCTCTCATCGGTTGACCGACGAGATTTTCGGTCGACCGACAATATGACCGTTAGACACTAACGGCTATTTTCCTGAGCTGATTTCTGGGGGCTTTGTTGTCATTTGTCTTGGGGTTTTTGTTGAGATCTTGAGTGGGTATAAATGCCCTATTGCTGATCTCTTCTTTGACTAATGAAAAGAAGTTTTTAAACAAGGGTTTTAAAAAGAGTTTAAGCTTGTTTAAGCTTGTTTAAGGGTTTGGTTTAAAGCAGTTTTAGCTTTCACAAGTGAAGGAGATTATCTTATTGTTTGGACCTCAAATCTCCATCTCTCCATCTTGATCTAGAGAAGTTTTTCTAAACTCAAACTCTAGCTGTACATTTATATACTTGTTTGATTATCATTGCTCTTAAGCTAGTTTTTATATTTGAGTTTAGATTTGATTTTGATTTTACTCATTGTTACACACACCCACATTGAGCTTTTAGTATTTACATACATAGTATAGTTGGGTGGTGAGAGTTTGTAACTTTGAGTTGTGCTTAATTATATTCTCATCTATTGTAGAGAACAAATTTATATTTGATATTTGTGAGATTGTAAAGTTTTCGGTGAGCTAGAAAACCGAGTGTGTAGTTCCTAGAGGAGAGGAACGGAGACGTAGGTTGAGGGGACTGAACTCCGTGAAGAAAATTGTGAGGAGTGACGTTGTTCGGTGAGCGTTGAAAACCGACACTGTGAGGTGTGTAGAAGTTCCGGCTTCCAAACCGGGTTGTGATAGTAGATTTCTCCCCGGGAGAGGGGAGCGGAGACGTAGGACGGAAGGTCCGAACTCCGTGATCATATTGCCTGTTTGAGTGTGCTTTGGCGTTCATTCATATTTATGTTCATATCTTATATCGCCTTTGTGCATTACTCATTTCTATATCATCCACTATCTTATTTAGATTGTTTACCCTTGTGTTGTTTATATATCCTTGCATATATTTCTATCATATAGGATATATCACATTGTGTATATTGCATATTCTTGCACATAACTCTTTGTATATCTATCTTGCAAGAATATATATTTATTAATATATTTTAATTGGCATTTTATCGGATTAGATTAGCATAAGACCCTAATCACCCCCCCTCTAGGGTCTAACAGTAGAAGGTGTGAACAATTAACCACTTCTCCAAAAAAAAACCAAAAAAAAAAAACCAAAAAAAAGAGATGAATAAAGTATCATCTTTATGGTGTATGTAATTGCGGGTGTCGAAAGAATTCATTATGGCATATTAAAGGGAGTAGTTGGAAGAATTCTTTGATATATGATGGAGTTTGTGTGATGTCATTGATCTTACTTTGAGATTAAATATTTTACAAGTATCGCTCCACTAGTGATAGGCTTTCAACTACAATCCCAAATATATATCCTACCTTTTGACCCTAGCCCCATTACAACCAAATAAAAGACCTCATGATTTTATTGCATACCTTAGTTTTAAAAGTGGCGGAGAATTGAGATGAAATGCAAGCTTATGGATTGAATACATTCATTCGGAAGAATTTTGAGTGACATAATCCCATCCTTAAACACATGAGAGATTGAAAGTCCACCAACCCTAAAGTGAGGTCTACCAATTTAACTACCTGAAGGTCTTAATTTAGTGCTTTTGGATTGAAGCTAGTTACATGAATTACTTTTTCCTACTTTGACTTGAGAATTGGATAAGATGGCTATCCTTGACTTGTGAAGCTTGTGATCATAAGTAAAGTTTAAAATTGTTGAGAGATTTGGAAATTACTTTGTTAAGTCCTGATGAAACGTGTCTGTCTTGTGATATGTTTGATATTGGTTAAAGGATTGATGAGGGGGTTGTTAGACCCTAGAGTGGGTGATTAGGGTCTTATGCTAATCTAATCCGATTTTATGTCAATTAAAACTAATTCAAATATTATTCTTGCAGGATAGATATACAATATGATATGAGCAAGAATATGCAATATGATCAAAGAGATATATCCTAGCAAAGAGGTATATGATGAAATATATGCAAGGATATATAAACTAACACAAGGGTAAACAATATAAACAAGATAGTGGATGATATAGAAATGAGCAATGCACAATGGCGATATATGATATGAACATAAATATGAATGAACGCCAAAGCACACTCAAACACAATCAAATGATCACGGAGTTCGGACCTTCCGTCCTACGTCTTCGCTCCCCACTCCCGGGGAGAAATCCACTATCACAACCGGATTTTCTACGCTCACCCGAATAACTTTTACACCTCACAGTATCGGTTTTCAACGCTCACCGATCAACGTCACTCCTCACACTCGGTTTTCTAGTTCACCGAAAACTACACAACACACTCGGTTTTCTAGCTCACCGAAAACCTTACAGCACTCACAATTGTAACAAATATAAATTTGTTCTCTACAATAGATGAGAACTCAATAAAGCACAACTCAATGTTACAATCTCTCACAACCCTAATATACTATGTATGAAAGATACAATAAGCTCAAGTGGGTGTGTGTAACGATGAGATATAAATCAAATCTAAACTCAATATAAAAAACTAGCTTTAAAGAAATATAATCAAATAACTAAGTAAATGTAAAGCTAGATAAGAGTTTAGAAAACTTCTCAATAGATCAAGAGCTAGAAGGAGAATAGTTGGAAGCTCAAACTTCAATAGATGATCTCCTCAAGCTCTTGTGAAATTTTCTTCACAAACAAACTCTTGAAACAAACTTAAAAACCCTTCAACAAACTTGTAAAACTCTTTTTAAAACTCTCTTAAACATCCATAAGAAACAATGAAAGTTGAGGGCTTTTTATAGCCTCTTAAACCAGCCACAAACTCCCAAAAACCGAAAATATCAAAAACTAACCGTTACTAGCCGTTATAGGCTGAAAAGACCAAAATACCCCTAAATTTAGCATTCTGGAAATTTACATATTTGACTTTGTAAAATCAATTAAAAATAATAAGTCAACTCCAAAAATTATGAAATTTTGAGGGAAGGTTTTAGACATATATAAAAACATGTTAGAGAAAGAATTTATGAAAAATCATTTATCATTTGAAAGAAATAAATGTTTGAACACAGATATACAGTTTCTGAAAATCTGCTGACATACACGATTTTGTAAAATCAATTGGGCATAGTAAATCAACTCCAAAAATAGTAAAATTTTGAGGGAACTTTCTAAACATATAGATAAACATGTCAAAGAAAGAATTTTTTGAATATCACTTCTCATTTATGAAAACGTATCTGTTTTGTAAAACATGCACGAACGTGTGCACGAACAAAAACATAATTTTGTAAATTCCTTTAAACATAACAAATCAATTCCAAACTTGATGAAACTTTACGAAATATTTATAAGCATGAAAACAAACATGGTAGAAAAATAATTTCTCAAATTTAATTTCTATTTGTGAAAACTCATGTATTTTGCAAGTGTGTCCAAAGCATGAAA
>BQKN01036046.1:4386-18932 GCA_022839385.1 Asparagus kiusianus
GCCACCCTGAGGTGGCTCGACAGCCGAGCCACCTTGGGGTGGCTCGGCATGAGCCGAGCCACCCCAAGGTGGCCGGCCACCCCCCTCTCCCTTTTGTGTTCTGACACGTGCACGGGCACAGGTTCGAGTGGCTATAAATAGGAGATGTGGTTCATTTGTTCAAGGGTTGGATTTTGGGAGGAGGCGAAGCCCTGCAGGATTGAAGACTCAGATCTAAAAAAGATCTCAACTTTGAAGGCTTGAAGGCTTGGACTTCCAGATCCGGTGCTCGGCGATCGTCAATGCCAAATAAGGCAGGAGTTCGAGAGAATCGGATCTGAGATCTACACGATCACACTCCGGATCTAAGCTTGGTTCTTAGATCCCGAGCATCGAGCGGTTGTTTCCTTGGTGAAACAATCCCTCCCGGCTATTATTCCCTTAGTGGAATAATACCCGTCATATCGTGTAGATTCGACCGGATCGAGATCACGCGGTGGTCCACGGATTAACCCCGGCGCAGGCAAAGAACCCACAAAGCGAGTGACCGCATAACAGGAGCTCGCGATTCGTTCGGCAAACAAGTATAAAATTTGTAATCTTTCTTTTTCTTATTTTTGATTTTCATTGTAACCGGATCTTATAAAAAGACTGGATCTTTGTAACCGATAAACAGTTATTGAGATGGCAATGATATCAACAATGAAGAAAGCAACGAATTTTCATTCGAACAATACTTATCTAATGGCTTGGTTAGTACTTCACCGGCCAGATTTAATGGAAGCTCCTAGGGTGGTAGATCCCAGCCTTCCTCTGTTGCAGAATCTTGAAGCTTGCAAATGGATCAAACATCGAGAGCCGGACATAACAAGGCAGTTCAAAATTCACAAGTGTTAGGAATTCTTCCCCTTCTTCCCTCGGTTCTCCGGTACCTATAACACCACTTTATTGGATGCCGAAGATCCAAGGTAGAATCGCACCATCTTGGATGTCGGGTGCTTCAGATGGTTGATAAACATTCGACCTGGCTATTTGTTATTTAGGGTAAAAGACGTTTGTCATATTGAACCCTATCTTCCATGTCGATTTGCTCGTCAATTCGGCTATGATCAAATTTATGTCGGCAACCCGAATCGTCACCTTAGCTTTCGCGGGGGACTTATCGACGGAGCGAGAGCTTGGTTCTGGAGTATTGCTGGCTGCACAGGTGCTGAGTTTGATCTCCCTCTGGAAACACCACCTCTGCGGACGACTTTTCTATTTTGCAAGTGGTTGCTCACTGCCAACATCGTCACCCAGTACGGGGGAAGGTCGGAACCAGAAGAAGAGACAGCCCCGCGGCGCTCAAGCAGAGCGACACGTGAAGTTATGACTTCACCCCAAAAGAAAGAGGCTGCTGAATCATCGAGGAAGGGAAAAGAACCGGCTCGCTCAGCTAGTAGTGAAGAAGAATTTGACTCTGAGGAGACGGAGACTTCCGAGGAGGCGGGTGAGACTGGCTCAAGTTCTGATGAAAGAGCGGGTCTTCCTGATTCTTTCTTTGAGAGGGGACTCGTAAAACCTTCCGTTGCTCCTGCTCAAACGCAAGATGCTCCGAAAAGGAGGAGAGAGAGGGTTGTGATGACTTATCCTAACCGGATGACAGTGGAAGTTCTTAGTGGAGATGAAGAGGATGAAGAGGATGAAGTGCCTCTTGCTCGTCGACAAAGATCACGACCTTCCACTCAAGCTCAAACCCAGATCCCTCCCATAACTGAATTACGTACCAAGCATCGTCATGAGGGGTCTGGAGTCGGGATGAGGCGCGTCCATTGAAAAGATAGAAGAAATCCGCCTCCAAGCCGCGCGTTCGTCTTCCCGCTCTAGAGGAAACATCCGCCTGTAGCACTTCTTTAGAAGAACAAGGTAATAATTTGTTTCTTATTGTTCTCAAACTTCTTACCGTTTAAACTCACTCTATACTCGACTTCTGTAGGGAGTCAAGAAGAAGGAGAATATCAAGCTGAGGCTACTTCTCCCGACGGTATGGAAGCTGAGGAGCCCAGTTTCGTTCAACAGATGCAGGATGCTCTGATGGATGAAACAACTAACGTTCCACTACCTTCAGACATCGACTCATCGGCTCAAGACTCAGGTATTGATCTCTCCCCGCTCGGACGAGAATTCCAAGAAATGAATGAGTCGGGACGTGTACCTCCTCTAACAACTTGTGCGCTTTGTATTCTTTTAGTTAAACTAAAAGAAGTGGGTGCAAGTAGCGAAGCTCCCGAACTCATCCCGACGAACAAAGGTAAAATTAATCTTCGTCTTGAGCAAATTCATCTAAATTCACATGTTATTTATGACTCAACGCTTCTTGTAGATGTTATAATGAACGAACCAACGAAAGGAGGAATCACTCATACCCCTAAAGTCGATGATTTTACTGATTTTGACTTTAATATGGACATCTCAGAAGACGACCATCAACGAATCTCCGATTTGTTGTCGGGGAAAGCCAGTGGTGCAGCCACAGAGTTAGCGGTTGGAGCTGGTTTAACAGAAGCAGGTCCTTCTGAGAGTAAGGCTTCCGTTCTGTAAACTCTTCATCATATATTTTCTCCCCTGATTAATCGTGTAAATGTTCGAATTATATGACCAGTTACCGGAACTGATACAGCTATAATCGCTGGAGCTCACGATCAGCCTGGGGGTTGTGATCTATCATCATGGGTAGGAACCGATGTTGATCTTCAATTATCCATTCTTGAATCCCAACCTACAACTCCTGTAGATCCTATGATGATAGAAGTCAGTGTCACTCCTCAAATCAGTCCAGTCGCAACAAAAGCGAGACCAACTGAAGAAGTTGGTACGTCGGCTGATGTTGTGCCTAGAGTCGGTGAGTTTTAAGCCTCATTTGCTTCAAGTTTCTGTTTAACACTCCATTATGCTCATTGCGATCTTTTTCGTTTGTAGAATCTTCCCTTGAGAAGGCTCTCAACTTAGACCCAAAGTCTTCTGATGTTGAGATTAAAGAATCTTCTGATATAGCTGGTGCATCAAAAGCTACTATTCCTGAACCAGCTTTGACTGTTCAGGAGACCAGACTACCCCCAGTGGACACGCAGGGTCATGTTGAAGGTCCTTCTGTTAAACTTGGTATACTCCAGATTGCTGTTGTGTATACACACATATATATTGTACTGACTTATTTGCCCTTGTCGCAGCTTCTTCTACCTCATTATCAGCCCGCATTCAAGAGTTATTGTCTGACGAGGATTCGGAAAAGGTCGCCCTTTGCTCTGATCTTCATGGTTTCGTCTCTTTTTGGAACTTCATGGTCGATCGTATTCTCTTAAAGGGCTCACATTTTGAGAATTTTAAGAAACCGTTTGATCGTTATATGTCGGGCATCCGAGATGAAGGATACAACGACTTAGCCGATTCGATTGGCGTATATTTAGTCGAACTGAAGCAACACGTTGAACTTCTGGAGGATCTTCGCACTAAAGGTGTACCCTCCTACATCGCTTCTCATATGGATTTCAAGTTGCGGGCATGGCGTGATTCTCAGCAATCTGCTAACTCTGAACTTCAAAAGCTAAGAGCCTACAGTCATCAACTCAGGGTGCATGTCGCCAAGAGAATACAGGTTAAGATCGATCTACAACGGGATTTAGAGTCGAATCAAGCTGAAATAGACCGTCTAGAAAAGCAACTTGCAAAAGCCAAGGACGCTCGTGAAGTTTTAGAATCCGAGTTGACGAAGACAACTCAAATTGAAGAAAACCTACATCAGCGTTTGAATATTCAGGATAAGAGACTTGCTGAGAAGGAACAAGAGATCGCTGAACTTCAGAGTGTTGACGAAGAAGCTTTCAAAGTTAAGCTGACCGCTGAGCTTGAACAGGCTTATGCGATAGAGCTTTCAAAGCTAGAAGATCAAATTCGTCAATATAAACTTTTGTAATTGAAAAACACGTATTTTTATCTTTGTTTGAACATTTTCAGTTAATATAATGAACTCTTTTTGCTCATTGAGATTTTATTGTGATTACTCATTCTTGTTTAGAATAAATAACCACAATACTTATAGGATTTTTGGCAAATCCTCAGCCATCAACGGATTTGATATGCCTTTACCGACTACCGTTTGAATCGGGCTAGTATGTGAATTATCTAAGTCCATTTTACATATAACGTTGGGCTAAAAGACTTAAACTCTTTTAGACTTTAAACTACAGCATTGAATGTGTAGGCTACATGTGTTAGATGTAGACTTATCTCTAATAAGGGATAGAGATAATATCCCCATGCGTGAATGACATGGATCTTGAAGTATAGATAGGTCACATTCTCTATGTATGAAAACGCACCTAAGTTTGTAAAGAAAGAACTTGGATATTCCAGTTCAGAGTCTCTTGTTTGTTGGTAGAGAAAACCCAGAATTGGAGAGGAATAATTTCATATTCCGACTCCTGGTCCCTTGTTTGTTGGTAGAGATAAACCCAGAATTAGAGAGGAATAATTTCATATTCCGACTCTTGGTCTCTTGTTTGTTGGTAGAGATAAACCCAGAATTGGAGAGGAATAATTTCATATTCCGACTCCTGCTGCAAAGGAGACTCAAAGTGGGATCTCTACTTAAAGAATCCGGATTGGTTTGAATAATCCTAACTGTCATAAGGTTTGATTATCCAATTTGTGGATCTCTCGTTCATGGGACGAATCGAGAGGGGATTTTGGTTGTGGTCCTAACTGTAGGAAGGTTTGACCAAGTGGGGGTTTTGAGATGATCCTAACTGTTTAAAGGTTTGATCACTCAATTTGTGGACCTCTCGTTCATGGAACGAATCGAGAGGGGATTTTGGTTTTGGTCCTAACTATGAGAAAGTTTGACCAAAAGAGGAATAGGAGTAGGGTACAAATAACAATGAGTTTGTTGATTTGCACGAACCACTCAGTAGGAAATTTTGTTTTCAAGTATGAGAATTCAACATGAAATAACTTGTCGACTGATACAGATCGATGACCATTAGTCGATCTGACCAGTGGGGTTTTCATGGTGCGGGGTTACTAATCATCGAATTTCCCCTTTTCATGATTGCATTACAGGATTTTGTGAGGAAAGATCAACTGTCATTAAATCTCGTCTCAACAAAAATAGTAGGAGGGTCTTAATTGCTTTCATCATAATTAAGAATGGATTATTCACATGATCATTTTCCATTGAGAATAATCAACTGATAACAGGTTATCCTGAAATATCCTATATAGGACTCTTTAGGAACTTTCCGTTTTACATAGGTTATCCTGAACGTATTACGGGTAATACTTTTTCAGGAACTTCCCATTTATTGGCATCATCAATTTATTACCGTCTTGAGTTACCAGGCGGTATGCACCATTTGAATAGACTGTTTCTATCACAAATGGCCCTTCCCATTTAGGTTCAAACTTTCCTTTCTTCTTAGAAGTGAGAATCATAGGTCTTCGGACAGCAAGAACTAAGTCTCCTTCTTTAAAACTTCGTCGTCGGACCTTTTTATCAAAAGTCCGAGAAATTCTAGCTTGATAAAACTTAATTTGTTGTTGAGCTTCTAAGCGCTTCTCATCTAACATCTCTAACTCCTCGAGACGCTTTTGATGATATTCTTCCGTCGTCATTCCCGTTGCGAGAGCGATACGGAGGGAAGGAATCTGTATTTCTAATGGGAGAACAGCCTCACATCCATATGTTAAGGCATATGGGGTCGTTCCGGTGGGCGTACGGACAGTTGTACGATAAGCCCATAAGGCTTCGCCGAGCTTATCATCCCAATCTCGTTTATTGGTTTTCACCAATTTTACCAGAATTTTGATGATGGTTTTGTTAAAGGCTTCGGCCAATCCGTTAGCTGTGGGATTATAAGCTGTCGATGAAATGTCCTTAATCCCAAATTTACCGCAGAATTTGATGAATGCGTTGCTGACGAACTGAGGGCCATTATCGTGCACTATTCGCCTTGGAACACTATACCGATATATGATATGATGTTTGATAAACTTGATAACATCACTCGTTTTTACTTCTCTAAGTGGAACCGCTTCTGCCCATTTTGAGAAATAATCGGTGATTGCCAGAATAAAACGGTCCCCTTTAACCGAAGGCGGAAAGATAGGACCTACTATATCCATTCCCCAAGTTTCGAATGGCCACGATGTTGCCGACGGGTGTAAATATTCAGGCGGCTGGTGCATATAATTTGCATGTAACTGGCACACTTCACATCGCCGTGCGTAGTCAGCTGCGTCTTTGACCATAGTTCGCCAATAATACCCGATTCTCCTAAGTCGGTCACAGATCTTGGGACCGGGTTGATGTGCACCGCATATCCCATCATGCGCCTCTTTGAGTGCTTGTTCCGCTTCTTTTCCAGATAAGCAACGGAGTAGAAGACCATCGTACGATCGTCGATACAACATTTGCGCCGTGGCGTTATAGTAAAATCTCGGTGCTCTTCGCCGAATCGATTCCCTTTCTCTTACATCTTCAGGCAATATACCATGTAGGACGTAGTCGATAATGGGAAAACGCCAATCCCGAACTTCGGGTTCAACTGCTGTTGAGTATGCTTCTTTAACATCCAAGTCGTAGATTGGAACGATAAGCTGGTGGGTCCTCACTGTAATCAATTGCTCTGTTTCGGGAGGTTGAGCCAAGGATACCGACAATGCCGCCAATGCGTCCGCATACGTGTTCTGGAGACGTGGAACGTACTCGATGAAAAATCCTTCAAACGAGTTTGCCATCTCGATGGCCACCTGGTGGTATGGAATCAGGTCTCGACTTCTGATTTCATACTCTCCTCGTATTTGATTAATTACCAGTTGAGAATCCCCGAAAGCTTCAAGGTATTCGACCCCCAGCTCTTTGGCAAAATTGAGTCCGATTATCAATGCATTGTACTCGGCCACATTATTAGAACATGGTCCGGTCAACGAGTATGCCCTAGGCAAGACATGCTTTTCCGGGGAAACTAAAACGACCCCCACTCCTGAGGAGATTTTAGAACATCCGGGTGCGCTTGCCACATTGTTTGCGCGTGAGGCCCCATCGAAGTACAACTGCCACACTTGTTGATATGAGGTGGTATTAACTTCGTGGGTTTCATCTGGCAGATCGTCGTACAATTTGACTATATCCTTCGTAGGGTTTTTTGCCAGAAGATCACAAATAGCTCGTCCTTTAACTGATTTTTGTTGCTTAAAGTACAAGTCGTATTGCGATAAGAGTAAAGCCCACCTGGCTAAACGCCAATTCATGGATGCCGGTTGGGTCATGAATACTCGGATAGGGTATATGTTGGAAATAACATAAATGGTCTGTCCGACTAAGTAATGTCGCATCTTCTGGACTACAAATACCAATGCAAGGCATTCTTTCTCGATCATCGGATAACGAGATTCAGCTCCTACCAGTGTGCGACTCAGATAATATACCGCTTGTTCGTGACCGTTATCGTCGTCTTGTTCAAGTAATGCACTTAACGAATGGTTCGTCGCTTTGACATAAATTAAAAACGGTCTGCCCGATTTCGGTGCAACGAGAATAGGTGGGTTCGCTAGATATGTTTTAATATCCTCGAACGCCTTTTGGCACGCTTCATCCCAAATGAACGACACGCCTTTCTTTGCGAGTTTAGAGAACGGTTGACATTTTCCGGACCGATTTGATATAAATCGACGGATATATGCCAATCGACCCTGCAATCCTCTGAGTTCTTTAAGATTTCTCGGGGGTTGTAGCTCATGTATTGCTTTCACCTTATCAGGATCAATATGAATACCTTTTGTGGTGACAACGAATCCAAGAAATTTACCGCTCGACATTCTAAGGAAGGATTTAGTCGGGTTCATTTTTAGTTGATGGATCCTCATAAGATCAAACATCGTCTTCAGGTCTTTAATGTGGTCATTTTTATCATGGCTCTTAACTACCAGATCATCAACGTAGCATTCAACGGTCTTCCGAAGGTGTTCTTGAAAGATCTTCGTCATGGCTCGTTGGTACGTAGCACCGGCATTCTTCAGCCCGAACGGCATAACAGTATAACAGAAGACACCGAGAGGTGTTCTGAAAGCTGTATGCTTTTCATCATCCGGATGCATCTTAATCTGATTATACCCTGAGAATCCATCCATAAATGACATTCTCTCAAACCCGCATGTATTATCAATGATGACGTCCGTAATTGGTAAGAGGAAGTCGTCTTTAGGACAGGCGGTATTCAGATCTCTGAAGTCAATACAGATTCTGATTTTTCCATTCTTTTTAAGGACTGGAACAATATTAGCCAACCATTCAGGATGTTGTTCTTCCCTGACAAAACCTGAATCGATCAGTTTTTTGACTTCAGCTTCTATCGCCTCCATAATTTGAGGACGAAACCGTCTTTGTTGTTGCTTGACAGGTTTAGCATCCGATTTTATGTTGAGTGTGTGCATCGCTACGTTTGGGTCGAGTCCCGGCATATCTTCGTAATTCCAAGCGAAAACGTCGATATACTCTCTCACGAGGGCAATTAGTTCTTCTTTCTCGTCCGGTGGAAGATCATCGCTGATAAATATAGGTTTCGGATTGGCTTCGTCACCCATATTAATTTGGATTACCTTATCCTCCGTAGGAGGTTCTCTTTGTTTAAATCGATCGCCATATTGGATATTCATGTAATGCATCCATAGGTCTTCCCAAATAGGCAATTGATCATCCTCTTCAGTTGTGGAAGGATCAACTGTCGCCATGTTCGACATTAGGGCTTTGAATCTCTCTCCGATGCTCGTGTCAGAGTCCCACATTGAAGTATCGGATGAATGCCCGCTTTTATTTCTCAGTTGGCTAATGATCTGCTGGCAATACTCGTCGTCAGATGACGAAGCGTAACCTAGACCTCTATTATGACTATAGTAATTATCCGGTTTTCCTTTTGGTACATAGGTAGAACGGGGTGGAACCCTGACTCCTTGACCAAAATAAAGACCTTCACCAAGCGAGAGGTCATAGCCTTGCCTCTCCATGTAATCATTTGCTTGTGAACTATATCGAGAGAAATGCCACCCAGGCTTTTCCTCATCTGAGTTTCTGTCCAAGAAAAGATCAGGAGCTGGGGATGGATCCCCTTTTCCAAAGATTATTTCTTTCTCACCCTCTGTCTTTGCGGGTAGGATCACCGTTGTCCCGTCTGAATTTTGCAGATACTTCATCGTCGTGCAAGACGAGCGAAGTGGCATGTGTAGATTAGGATTATCATACAATTCCTGCATTACATTATCAAGACAAGGCGAGTACTCTAAATCATCCTTTATTATTTCGTCGGCAAGTTGCCAGTTACAACTTTCGTCCGACGATTCATCACCGTCAAGATCGATTACAAGAGGTTCAATGTCGTTTAGTACAAGACCTTCACTATAATCGAGCCCGGCTTCGGTATCAGCTTCTTCACCGCTGTCCGTGCCATGGGCCGATGGTTCAGTATCGGACTCAGCACCATATAGAAGGGAGTCAGTAAAATAATTTTCTAACCCCTTGAATGGTTGCTTATCCGTGACCACCGTCTTGACCTCCTCATTAGTGTCGACATACTTCAAACACTGATGGAGAGTGGAGGGAACTATACGATTACCGTGGATCCATGGGTGACCCAACAGTAAGTTATAGGAAGTCTCTGCATCTATCATATAGCAGGTGACTTCAGACTTCAAATCTCCGAGTTGACACTTCACCCGGATTTTTCCCGACGGTCTTGACCCGCTGGTATTGAACCCGTAGATGACCGTTCCCGTGGAGGCTAACTTGCTGGCGGGGATTCCGAGGTGGTACATCAACCGGAGTGGCATGATGCTAACAGCGGAACCCGGATCGACTTGAATCCGGTTGACCATGCTCGAACCGATATATCCTGTAAAATATAACGGTCTATCATGCTTTGAATTCCTGACCTGCATATCTTCTTTTTAGAAAGCTATGCAAGGAAATCTGGTGGCTGCTAGATTGCAGTGCTGCACTGATGAATTTGGCTCTTCAGGAGTTGGCTTGATCTGAGTAAGAAACACCTCAGAATCAGCCAATGCTTCTTGTAAAGCTTCCCTGGTTTCTTTCGAAAGGCGAAGCAACTCGTATAGCGTGATCCTTGCTGGGATATTAGCTAATTGAGTCATGACATCGAAGCGGAGCGGAGTATTTGAACTTTCCAGTTTGTCTCGTCCAATAGGTCGATTGAAACGAGGCTGCTTCGGAAGTTGAACCTCTTTGGGTTGAAGTTCTTTCTCTTTCTGCTTAACAACCTTCTGAGGTTTCTCAACAGGCGCGGGAGGAGTTGCAATTACCCCCAGTTCTGAAAGAGTTTTGGCGTTCGGATTAGAGGTTTCAAGATACTTGTAGTGGTATTCGTTTCCACCTCTAGTAGCGAAAACCTCCTGTTCTTCATCAGAAAGTGGCAGAGCTGCTATCTCCTCGTCATCTTTCTCCGGAATCGTCGAGGCTCCGTAACAGGATTTCTCCTTTCCTTTACCTTTCGATTTCTTCTTCGATGTGGATGTCGTCCACTGTTCATCTTTAAGCAAATCCGGGTGAACCCAAAGGATTTCGCCATTAGGGGTCGTGTGTGATACTAGCCCTTTTTGGCGCTGTCCATGAGGGTCATCGTTGATGGTTTGCATTTTTACTTCTGACACTGGCTCGGCTTGAAACCAGGACAAGGGAACTGATCCGAAGCTAATGGAGACCGCGTTTGCACCCACCTTCTTCTCCTTTGGCTTCAGGGTCACAATACCAACATCGATTAAGGTTTGTATTTTGTCTTTCAAAACATAACAAGCCTTAGTGGGATGGTGGACCCTCCTGTGATACGCACAGTATTTTGGGTCATTGGTCTTCTTCGCTTCTTCTTGGTTTGTGACCGGCGGAAGCTTGATCTTATTATTATCCAGCAGGTATTTGAAGATGACCGGCACTTCATCATCTTTGAATGAATACTCTTTTGGGAATCTGAGCTCAGAGGGCTTAAACTGCTTCTGAGGCTGTTGATTTTGATTAGGCGCTAACTGGAATGACGACTGCTGCGGTTGTTATTGCGGCGGCTATTGTGACGTTTGATGAGCGTCGACAGCGGCTCCCGACCCTCTTCCTCTGCCTCGAGGATTGAAGTTCTGTTTCTGGTTTTGATTGTTAGCTGGTGGCTAACCTCTCTCTAAGTTCCTTCTCTTGAGAAATCGTTCGGCTTGCTCACCTCTAACTTTCAATTCTTTCCAGGTTTTAGAGGGTACAACTCCCATAACCTCTAATACATCCAAAGACAGGTTGTTATGACATGTCTGTAGGATGAATTCTTCGGTGAGTGGATCTCTGCAGTTTACTGCTTTGTTTCGGAATCGTTTGACAAACACGTCAACCGACTCCCCATTCTTCTGCTTCTCGTCCAACAACGTGCCAATAGAGACCTCTGTGTCGTCGTCGAAGAAATTGGTGAGGAACAGTTCTTCCATATCTCCCCAGCTAGTGATGCTTCCGGGTTTCAGGCGTCGGTACCAATCGAAGGCAGGCCCGCGGAGGGTTCCTACGAATGACCGAACCATCAGGGCCTCATTTCCTGATATTGCGCCGAGATGCGACTTGAAATAAATCAAGTGCTGAGTTGGTGAACCCCTGCCATCAAAAGGAGTAAAGTTAATCAAATTAAATTTTGGGGGATAAGGAATCAGATCCCACTTCCTTGGGTACGGGTATGGAATGCCCGTTTTCTTCACTTCTTGGGCCGTCATAAGAGCGTTGACTTTGTTTTCGAGGTCCTGCATCTTCTTGTCTTCCTCCTCAGTCTTCTTCAGATGAGTTTGAAGAGGCTGAGTAGCCGATTTGACTGGACCGCTTCCAGAATTATCTTTGTCCGTAAAAGGATCATCAAAGATAGTCTCATCTTCTTTATCATCGTCCGCAACTGTATGTACAGGTCTGGCATTGCGTTTGCTGGATTCTGCCTTTTGGCTCGATTCCGGTTGACTTTGTTGAGCTTGCAAATCTCGTACATGCTGCATTGTCAACTCCATCTCCGTTTTGATTTCAGCTCTGATCTCCTCGTGTTGTTTGGCCAACGCTTCTTGCAGTATCTGAGCTAACTGGTCTGGCGTGATGGCGAATGATTCTCTCGCTTGCCCCACACTGGACGCGGTACCGTCTGAAGCGATAGCGGAACAAGTATCTGACAGCTTGTCTTCTGACGATAAACCTTCGTGCATCCTTTTGTAGTCTCGGCATCGGTTAGCCCTCCGTCGTAACCGCTCCATTCTTTGAGAAAGACCCCGCTCAACTCTTCCTTCTGAAGAGAAATCGGGGTCAGGATTGACCAACTGCTGTTTTCCTCTGCCGGTCATGTTAATGGTGACCTCAGGGAATTCATCTCGCCGCACTGCAGGCTTCCTCTGGTTGAAACGTCTCACTTTGGATTTTGACGCTTCGGTCGAAAGTCTTTGGAATACGGAAACTCGTTTTGCTTTAGTTTGTGAGCAACTGCATTCTGTCAATACTGCCTTGATGAGTCTCTCGCATGCGCAGTGCGATTCACCTTCTCGGACATTCCTTTTTCTCGAGTTATTGTTTTGATAGTACAGCTCCTCACTACCGTGATTTGAGCAACCTATCTTTGGTTTATGAACCTTGTTAACATGCACAGGACGACTAGTCGTCGTTTCTGGGCGATCCAAGGTTAAATTTTTAAACACACCCCCTTACGGGTGTAGAGTCTTCACAGGTCCTATACGATCATGAACTGATATTCTCTCGTTTCGGACCGGGTTAATTCTGGCAGGAGGGTGTTTACGACCCCCTGCATAGGAAACCACCAAGGGTTTGTTTGCCGAACTTGGGTTTTCTCTGACTGGATTTTTGCCTCGATCGTCGACCGAGGGACCAAGGCGATCTGCCATGGTGACCTTGAACTTAGATAAATCTGGGCTAACCTAGGACTTCAATGGTGATGCAGTAGACGGGCCCGGAACTGATGCTTGCGGCGCCTTCGGCATCCAAACTTTACGGCTTTTTGGTGGCTTTTCAGACACCACCTCCTTCTTAATTCTTTGCGCTTGTTGGCGGAGAGCACGAGCGCGGGCGGCCTTCTCCTTGCGCCTTTGTATCCGTTCCTTCAGGGTTGAACGAGCCCTTTTGACGAGGGTCCATTCCTCCGTCGTAAGCTTTGCAGAAATATGATTATTTTGTCGCTGAGGCAATTGAGTCATTTTCTGTTTTCTCGCCTCTAGGTCCGCATAATAGTGGACCCCGTCGGTCTGTTGCATGGCCTTAGCCAATTGTCGAGCACGGCGCTGGCGTTATCTCTGACGATCCCTCTTCGTCAGCACCGGTGAGCAATTCATTGACTCCTTAACTGGTACGGAGTCGCTTGGAGCAGAAACGTTGCGGACAGTTTCCTTAGCAACGGTCGGGTGAGAATCTTCACCTGCAGCTTTCATTGGCACTGCAGACTTAAAAGTTTTCCTGGAAGAGGAAGTCCTCCTGCATTTGCGCGGGGAGGAAGATCTTGAAGATGAGGATGACAAGTATTCCTCGAATTTCGCCTGATCGAATTCGTATTCGATCTCTTCGCTGACGATGATCTTTATCGGCTGCGACACTGCGGCCTCGGCAGCGAGGCCGCTGGCTCCCACTGTGGTCGCCAGTTTGTTTTCAGCAAAAGTTGAGTTTGTTGTCGAATTCATTGTCTCTTCAGTCGATTACAATAAAATTCAAAGAAATAGTCTTCTTATAAGACTTCTTTTACACAACAAAGTGAAAATTACAACTCTTGAGAAAATAAACGCAGGATCGTTGTTTGGATCACTGCTTTTGTGGGTTCTTTGCCTGTGCCGGGAACGCTTTGGTTCGTGGACCACCGAATCACAGATCGTGAAGAGGGGGCTTATGATTCTGACCTCGTTTATCGAAGTGAGAATTTAAAACGATATCTTATCGAAGTAAGATAGTCGTTCTTCTTGAACTCAAGTCAAAGCTCGAATGTCAAGGGATTGCTCCAAGAACTTAGATCTCTGCTCTCTCTGCTCTGGAATGCTCTAACAAATGCTCGATCCTCGTCAGAAGTGACCCTAGGGGGGTATTTATAGCCTCAGGGGTCTGTAACTGCAAAAACTCAATAACTACAGAAATTAGTACGGCGAGACAGTGTTTACTGTCTCGCTGGGCGAGACAGTGTTTGCGGTCTCGGCCCGCGAGACAGTAAATTTGCTGTCTCGCTCAGCGAGACAGTAAATACTGTCTCGAAAAACGACAGTTTCTCGCTGTAACTGTTCTCCCACGTTTCAAACTCCGTTATTTTGGAAGTTATCCATGTGATTTTCGTCCACGATGTTTCCCACGTCCCTTGGCAGTTAATGGACATTTGTAGGGCAGTTATCGAGGTGGTTTTTTGACCATTTCAACGCTGTCTCGCTGGCGAGACAGCAAAGACTGTCTCGCTGGCGAGACAGCAAAGACTGTCTCGCTGGCGAGACAGCAAAGACTGTCTCGCTGGCGAGACAGCAAAGACTGTCTCGCTGGCGAGACA
>BQKN01036050.1:0-13824 GCA_022839385.1 Asparagus kiusianus
AGAGAATTAGAGAATGTTGTAACCCTAGGTTAGGGACCATAACCCCTTATTTATAGATGTTGTACTTTTGTAATTTAGCCCCTCAATAAATCACAATTACAACCTGGTATCTGCACATATAACCCCATGACTTATTTAAATACCCATTAACCCAACTTAATTGATCACTTTAGTGGGTTATCCTGAAACGATAGCAATACACAATGATTAATCATATGTGTCCACAATTAGATTTATTAGATTAAATCCAACAATCTCCCACTTGGACACCATATGATTCCTTAAATTGTGTATAACCTTATGAGCTCAAAATTGCTATCACTGAAAAGGTATTTCCGAACAATCTCGTCCATTGACTATATCAATATAGGATCAAAGCGGCCTTCGTCACATTTATCGTGACTCGACCCATCAATGGTCACATATACCAATACAATCAAACGACATAGATCAATCATGGATGTGCAGCATGAAAATTACATGCAATGTGATCAGTACATGTCTATTTTCAACTGGTCCTCTTTAATGAGGTCAAAACCAAACATAATGTAACAGAGTGACTTAACTGAAAACTTTATTCTGATCAGACAATACAAACAAACATAAAGCACCACAATTACAAACTCCCACTAAATCATAATATCCTCAAATATTACCACCCCCATATGAGCAGTATGCTCGTGAAAGACCTTGGGTGGTAATCCCTTAGTAAGAGGATCAGCTATCATGGAGTTTGTCCCAATGTGTTCTATGGATATCTGTCCACTCTGTACCCTTTCTTTCACAACCAGGAACTTAATGTCAATATGTTTTGACTTAATTGAGCTCCTGTTGTTATTTGAATACATTACTGCAGATTTATTGTCACAATATAACCTTAGTGGTCTTTCAACATTTTCCAAAATGCGCAGTCCCGTGACAAAATTTCACAGTCATATTCCCTGATTGGATGCCTCATAGCAAGCTACAAATTCTGCTACCATAGTGGAGGAAGCTACTAGTGTTTGTTTGACACTTTTCCATGATATAGCTCCTCCCGCTAACATATAAATGTAGCATGATGTAGACTTTCTGCTATCTTGGCATCCAGCAAAATCAGAATCCGAATACCCAATGACCTCCAAATTTTCTGATTTTCTGTATGTGAGCATGTAATCTTTTGTTTTCTGAAGATACCTCATAACCCTTTTGACTGCTATCCAATGATCCATACCAGGGTTGCTTAAGTATCTGCCTAACATCCCAACAATGTACGCAATATCCGGACGCGTACATACCTGAGCATACATTAGACTTCCTACAGCCGAAGCATAAGGAATCTTCTGCATTTCCTGAATTTCAAGGTTACCTTTAGGGCACTGATTGAGACTAAACTTGTCTCCTTTAGCAACAGGGGTATCTCCTGGTCTGCAGTCTTACATGCCAAACCTTTTAAGTACCTTATCGATATAGCTCTTTTGTGATAATCCAAGAATACCCCGAGAGCGATCTCGATGTATCTGGATCCCTAATATAAAAGAGGCGTCCCCAAGATCTTTCATCTCAAAATTCTTTGATAGAAATCTCTTGGTTTCGTGCAACATGCCTATATCATTAGTGGCAAGCAATATGTCATCGACATACAGAACCAGAAAGATATACTTACTCCCACTGAACTTGTGATATACACAGTCATCAACAATGTTCATCTCAAAACCGAACGAGATAACTATTTGTTGAAACTTATGATACCATTGACGAGGAGCTTGCTTGAGTCCATAGATGGATTTTCTTAATTTGCATACCATATTCTTTGGGTCTCCCGACACAAAGTTTTCTGGTTGCACCATATAGATCATCTCATCAATGTCGCCATTGAGAAATGCAGTCTTAACATCCATCTGATGTAACTCAAGATCATAATGAGCAACAAGTGCCATGATTATTCTGAATGAGTCTTTCGATGAAACCGGAGAGAAAGTCTCTGTATAATCAATGCCTTCCTTCTGAGTATAGCCTTTAGCCACAAGACGTGCCTTATACCTCTCCACATTACCGTTTGCATCCCGCTTGGTTTTAAAAATTCATTTACATCCAATTGGTTTTGCACCTTCTGGTAACGGGACAAGTTCCCAAACCTTATTGTCTTGCATAGACTTGTACTCTTTATTAATGGCATCAATCCACTGTTGAGAGTTAGAACTTTTCATGGCCTGAAGGAAGTTGATTGGATCATCTTCCAACATTCCACTATTTTCCTCATGTTCTTAGAGAAATACAACATAATCATCCGGAATAGCATTTCTCCTTTCTCTCGTGGATCTCCTTAATGGCACTGGTTCTTGAGGTTGTTGAGTTTGTTCTTCTGGAACAGGGAGTTGATCAACATTGTCATCTTGAGGTTCCAGATTTACTTCTTGAGCAACAACAGGTATAGGAACCTGAATATTGTCAAAAGTAACTGTATGGATTGGATCTTAAGCCAATTCCTCCTCAAAAGCAATGTCTCTAACCTTATTTCTCCCCCCAAACTCAACATCCTCAAAGAATGTTGCTGTTCCCATCTCAAAAATATTCCTTAGTGTGGGATCATAAAACTTATAGCCCCTAGAGCGTTCAGAGTAACCAATAAAGTAGCTGCTAACTGTTTTGGAGTCCAATTTCTTTTCATTTGGCCTATAAGGCCTTGCCTCAGCTGGACATCCCCAAATATGTAAGTGCTTTAAACTGGGCTTTCGACCAGTCCAAAGCTCATATGGTGTTTTAGCAACTGCTTTACTTGGTACTCTGTTCAGAATGTAAGCTGTTGTCTTAAGTGCTTCTCCCCAGAGTGACTCTGGTAAAGAAGAATGAGCAATCATACTTCTTACCATATCCTTAAGAGTCCTGTTTCGTCTTTCAGCTACACCATTCATGCTAGGTGAACCCGGCATGGTGTACTGTGGGACGATACCGCATTCCTCTAGGTATCTAGCAAATGGTCCTGGACGTTGTTCACCTGAACCATCATATCTGCCGTAGTACTCACCACCACGATCAGATCTAACGGTCTTAATTCTTCTGTTGAGTTGATTCTCAACTTCAGCTTTATAGGCTTTGAACATGTCCAGAGACTCAGATTTTTCATGAATAAGATATAGGTGCCCATAGCGTGAGTAATCATCTATGAATGATATAAAATATTGTTGACCATTCCAGGATTCCTTAGGGAATGGCCCACAAATATCCGTATGTATCAATTCTAAGACATCCGAAGATCTGTTGGCACATAATCTCTTCACTTTGGTCTGTTTTCCCTTGATACATTCAACACATACGTCGAAGTCCGAAAAATCAAGGGAATCCAAAATGCCATCAGACACAAGACGCTCAACTCTACCTTTTGAGATATGACCTAAGCGCTTGTGCCATAATGTCGCCGAATTTTCCTTATTTAATTTACGCTTAGTACCACGCGATTCCGCATGCAAAGTTTCATTATAAGAAGCAATTGTATCAAGCAAATATAGGTTGTCAAAAATACTTAAATAACCGGTTCCCACAATATTTGAATTAAAAGATAAACTGAATTGATTGTTTCCAAATGAACAAGAATAACCTGATTTGTCCAATACAGAAACTGAAATCAAATTCCGTCTAAAAGACGGTACTACAAAAATATCTTTTAAATCCAAATAAGAACCAGTTCCTAATAGCAACCTAAAATGCCCAATTGCTTCCACATCTACTGACTGACCGTCGCCCACAAAGATGTGTCTTTCAACATCACTTGGCTTTCGGTAGCTCAGACAACCCTGCATAGAAACACTTATGTGAGTAGTAGCACCAGAGTCTAACCACCAAGTGTTTCTAGGTACTGAAGCTAAATTAACCTCAGAACAGACCAAAGAAAGGAACGTACCCTTATTATCACGCCAAGCGTGATATTTTGTACAGTCCTTCTTCATATGTCCAGGTTTCTTACAGAAGAAACAACCCTGATTATCCTTATGTTGTTTCTTCTCAACTGGACCCTTAGCAGCTTCCTTATCATTCTTCCTTTTCTTGCCCTTATCTTTAGAGGCATAGGCCAAATGAGCACTTTCTGTCTTATCTTGCTTCAACCTGTCTTCTTCTTGCACACAGTATGAAATAAGCTCATTTAGAGTCCATTTCTCCTTTTGACAGTTATAACTGACTTTAAATTGATTAAACTGTGCAGGAAGAGACAACAGAACCAGATGCACTAATAACTCATCACAAAGATCGAGTTTAAGTGCCTTAAGTTTTGAAGCAATATGAGACATTTCCATAATGTACTCCCTTATATTTCCTTTGCCCTTATACTTCATCGAAATCAAGCGAGCTAAAAGCGTGTTTGTTTCTACCTTATCGTTTTTCGCAAAACGCTTTTCAATTTCGGCAAGGAAATCTTTAGTCTTAGTAATCCCTTCGGATTCTATGCCTCTGAAGGCTTCTGGAACGCCGCGCTTAATGATCATAAGACTCATGCGATTTGAACGCTCCCACTTCTCATGCTCCTTCTTTGCATCAGGAGTGCTATCCGCATTGAGAGGTTGGGGTTGTTCAGTTCTTAATGCATAGTCAAGATCCATGCAGCCAAGAACAATTAATATGTTCTCTTTCCAAACCTTGAAGTTTGACCCATTTAGCATGGGAATTGAGTTGATGTTAGCAGAAATTGTTGCAGCAGATGCATTAGCTGAAATAAAACAAAAGATGCTCACATCAATAACCATATTTAGTAATCAATAAAATTCAAATAATGACAAATCCCCATCCAAGATATCGGGCACAACATTAATATCAAGTCTAATTGAACATACTCATGTATGTACTAAAGTAATATTTAATTATTTGTATACATGTATGTATATGAACATGTATTCTAAATTAATTGTTGAAAATTATATATTTTTTAATTTTGATATATTTTTAATTCTAGAAATTTTATGTAAGCCTTTAAAAATTTTAGCCTACAAGAAAATTAGAAAAAATATGCTTTTTGTTGTTGTTGTTGTCACTTAAAAAGTTCCTTATTGTAATTCTCTCTTCAACAAACTTTCTTTCTTTATGCAGAAAATATTCCATGGAGCTCTCTCCGAAAAATTAGAACAAAGCTTTGTTGATGTTGTTGTTGTTGCAGAAAAACTTACAGTAGTTTGATAATCCGCCAATTTGTTACTTTTAGAATATGTGCCATATATTTTGTAATTGTTTACAGAATAATTATTATTCATCTTTGCATCACATTTAAATGGATATTATGTGGAACATAGATAGTTGTTTAGTTCTATTAGTCAGATGATGCTGAGCCTGATTCTAATTGCCTTGCATTAAAGGGAAAAAAGAAAAACTCAAAATCATATGCATCTGAACCTTGGCCAATATTTTAACTCGTGTTCATTTGTCACCTTTTCTTTTATATGTATGAGAATATGTACCGCAATCTCAACATTATACTAATGATGAATACGTTCCTGGTTTACTACAACTCCGTTAACATATGAGCGTCAAGTACAAAAACGTATGCATTGTTAATGGGGGATAAAATCATAACAAATACATGAAGACCTCTGCAAAAAAGGAACAGCAATAACAGATCTCTTTGTTTTTACTGAATCAGGGATTAGAAAAAAAAGCAAAAAAAAAATCATGTGACCAGATAAATTGGTCCATATGCTTGAACACTGGAAGGGAACTTATGCTGGCTTAAGCACATATACATCTTATGTGTTCTTTTGCCATAATAGGACTTTGGGACTTGGCCCGTTTTTGGAATAGTAGATGACTTTGGGATTTGTATTTGTTTATTTCTTGCTAGTAGAACACCTAAAAACAAAACACAATGGAGTACTTTATCATAAACAGTACATTATCGTGTAGCTTGTCCTTTAATTCATCAATCAATCAAAGTAACATGCACATGCATCTTATGTGTCCTTTGCCTAAATAGGACTTTGGGACTTGGCCCGTTTTTGGAATAGTAGATGACTTTGGGCTTTGTATTTTCTTATTTCTTGCTAGTAGGTCCCAGGTTTGAGCCGGCCCAACGAATTTAAATAGCAGAAGGCCCAATTAAGCAAACTGTCATGGTCATCGTTCCGTAAAAGTCAGATCAAGAATGGTTCCTAAAGTCTCTGAAAGCCTGACCATACACAGTCTAAAAACTAAAGGGAAACTTGTGAAGTTATTACAAAACTTAAAAACTAATGTTACTGTTAGAACATAGGCCCATAAGAACAACAAAAGGGATGATGATGATATTAGAAGTTGTCACCAACACCATCATCCTCTAAACTGTTTCCTACCGTTGACGGGAAGTTCCTGGAGAATTTTATACGTAATATTCTTAAGGATAACCCGATCATACAACCAGATGCAATGATAAACCCAGTTTTGCGAAGAAGCTGAGGGTGGATGATTCATGTAACGAGAAGTTCCCGGAAGAATACTATATGTAATTTTCTTAGGGATAACCCGATCATTACAAACAAAATGATAAATACTAAACCCCCACTGTGATTTCTGAACACTCTTTTGCTGAGACGAGGTTCGATCACTTCGTTGGATCAATCTTCCCTCACAAGATTTCCATTGGTGTTTGACGACTCACAGTCTTCCAACATAAAAACCCTCACTGATCAAATTAATTGACAGTGGGTCCACTAAAATTCCTTTCGGTTAAATCTACTCAAACTTTTGATGTATCTGTGCACTCAACACTCCCATTGTTAGAGTCCGGATATAATACTTAGAATTTTGATATCAATCCTTGACGAATTGTCAAACCCCTTCGTGTTAAGTCCTTATAACTTAACACTAAGAATTCCTTCTGAGTGATTTGTACAAGTCACTCCTACTATAATTTGTATTCTCACTCTCACTATCTACTTGGTCAAACCTTCCTACAGTTAGGGCCACAACCAAAATCCTCTCTCGATTCCTTCAATGAACGAGAGACCCACAAATTGAGCGATCAAACCTTCCTACAGTTAGGATCGTCTCAAACCTCCTATTCGGTCAAACCTTTCGACAGTTAGGGCCAAAACCAAAATCCCATCTCGATTCCTCCAATGAACGAGAGGTCCACTTTCAAATCAAGTGATCAAACCTTCCTATAGTTAGAGTCACCTCAAACTCCCGCTTGGTCAAACCTTCCTACAGTTAGGGCCAAAACCACAATTCATTCTTGATAAACGAGGAATTCACCTTTAATTCGGTAATCAAACCTTCCAACAGTTAGGATTATCCGAATCTGTCCGATTCTCGGAGTGGAGATCCCACTTCTAGTTTCACCTTTCTGGATTCTGGGGGTGGAGATCCCACCCCGAGTCTCCTTTGCATCTAAAGATATAATATAAAATTCTTCCTCTTCAGCTTTGGGAGATGAAATATAAAATTCTTCCTCTCCCGCATCGGGTTCGCCTTCACCCTAAAAGAAGACCGGGAAATAGAATATAAAATTCTTCCTTTCCTAACCTTTTTCAAGAATTTATCAATCTAGGATTCATCCTAGGAAGTTTATCCCGAATCCTAAGCAGGGATAAGTCTGCGCCTAACACGCGCTGCCAGTTTAGTCTTTCTCCGTAGAAAAAGACACCAGAGTTTGATTCTGGGGTATCCTATCCTGAAACCTAAGCAGGGATAAGTCTGCGCATAACACGCGCTGCCTGTTTAGTCTTTCTCCGTAGAAAAAGACACCAGAGTTTGATTCTGGGGTATCCTATCCTGAAACCTAAGCAGGGATAAGTCTGCGCCTAACCCGCGCTACCGGTTAGTTCTTAACCGTTAAAAAGAACACCCGTCCACATATTCAACATTGTGGCAGGTTGTTATTAATAACACCAAAATCCATGCCTTACACGCATGGGGAATTTCATCCTGAATCCTAAGAAAGGATATGCCGACGCCTAACACGCGTCACCAGGTTAGTCTTTTACTGTCCAAGAAGACGCCAGAACCTGATTCTGGGGACCTTTATCCCAAAGCCTAAGTAGGGATAAGTCAGCGTCTAATACACGTTGCTGGGTAGCCTATTCCCATAACAATGGCGAAGTCTACGTATTCAAAGTCGTAGCAGCAAGTCTTAGGGAATTCACTCTCTTAGCACAATGTTACATGCGGAACGGATTTAGACAATCTGCATGCTAGCCCGACTCAAACGGTAGTCGGTAAAGGCTAATCAAATCCGTTAAGGGCTGGGGGTTAGCCAAAAATCCTAAAATCAACGCCTAACACGCCTTGCCGGGTAGCCTATTCCCATAACAATGGCGAAGCCTATGTATTCAACATCATAGCACAAAGTCTCAGAGAATTCACTCTCTTAGCACAACGTTACATGCGGAACGGATTTAAACAATCCGCATGCTAGCCCGACTCAAACGGTAGTCGGTAAAGGCTTATCAAACCAGTTGATGGCTGAGAATTTGCCAAAAATTCTATAAATACGAGTCATTGACGCATCAACTCCGTGGATTGGTCTCGTGACTCGAGTATCTGCCACGCTCCAATACCTTAAGAGCTTAAAACTGTGTAGACTCCAGCAGACGTACGAGTATAAACTGTGTCAAAACGCCGGACAACGTGTTGCAAATGAAGACTCAACGCCAACAATCGATGGACGGTTCAATGTTGAAACAGCAAACACGAGCTAAAAATCAAGAAATTAGGAATTGACTTCAATTTCAAAATTCCGACAACGGTCAGACAATAAATGCAACACCGGAACCCTTACAGACATTCGACAAAGCACCGAATAGCCTGGAGGATTGAAGGAATCAAGAATAGAAGCTATTCCAAAGTCCCGTTACACCGATTGAAGGTTGGGACAATCATATCCAAAGTATTCCAGACTCTTCTATAAAAGAATGAGGCTGAAATACTTTAGAGGGGGTATCTGTAGGCGTATAAAACTGCTTATATGTCCCTTAACACAGCTCAACAAGGTGATTCGACAAACCAACGAACCATCGAGCGATATATCCAAGCATGATCGTTAAACCACAACGCTGAAGCCAAGTGAGACGCGACGAAGCGGATTAACGAGACGACGAGGTTAACGAACCGCACGCAAACAACGGAATATATTCAATCGCGTGCCCAATCAAGCTAACAGATCGATGAATCAACAAGTCATCCAACCGTAGAGTCCACCACATCAATCAAGATCGGGAGCGGACTCAAACTCGAACACCAAGGCGGATTTAATGCCAAATCAGAGTCCGGATAAACCGCGAAACCGGAAAACGACAAAACGGCAAACACCTGGAGGGCTCGGCTGAAACCGAGCCACTCCTAGGTGGCTCGGCCAAAGCCGAGCCACCTAGGGGTGGCTCGATGGCCGAGCCACCATGGTGGCTCGGTGGCTGAGCCACCTGGGCCGAGCCCAGATCTGGGCCCAGATCTGAGCCCAGATCCGGTTTTAAATGCCTATAAATAGGCTTGAGGGATCATTGTTTTTGGAGGTTGGATTTTTTGGAGGCGAAACTCTGCTGGATTTAAGGCTCAAGACTAAAAAAGATTGAGGCTTTGGAATTTTGAAGGGTGAGACTTTTCAGATCTGGTTCTTGGCGATCATCCACACCAAACAAGGCAGGAGTTCGAGGGAGATCAGATCTGAGATCCACACGGTTATCCTCCGGATCAAAACTTGGTTTTTGATCCCGAGAAAAGTATCGATTTTGCTTGGTCGATTTCGATTACTTGAGGCTTATTATTTTCTTGGTGAAATAATACTCTCGGCTGTTATTTCCTTGGTGAAATAACACCCGTCATACCGTGTAGATCCGACCAGATCAAGATCGCGCGGTGGTCCATGGATTAACCCCGACGCAGGCGAAGAACCCACACAAGCAAGAGACCGCAAAACAGGATCTTGCGATTTGTTCCACAAAAAAGGAAAGTTGTAATCTTTTTATTTTTCTTTGATTTTGTTGTAACCGGATCTTATAAAAAGACCGGATCTTTTGTAACCGATAAACAGTTGCTTAAGGAGACAATGACTTCAATGAAAACAACAATTTTTCCCGCGAACAAAGATCACACTCTCAAGATAGTAGAAATGGTGTAAGACTCTCTCTTTACAACGTCCCTATGACAAAGAGAAAGAGCACACTGAAGCTGGGAAATGAACACACAAAAACTCAGAAAGAACATGTTTGAAAATTAAGCTCTGTGAAAAACAATGTCTCTGGTTTTTGCAAAAGCTGGAACTAAAGGTGAAGAAGAAGAGGTTGAGTTTAAATAGGAGAAACCAGCTGTTTAAACTCATACCCTTAATCCCCCAAAATCTGGAAACAAACGTCGCTGAGATCTGTACTGAGCGACACTGAAAAAGTACAAAACTTACCGTTTGAAATATATGGCGGTCGACCGACGAAATTTTCGGTCGACCGCGATCCAGGTCAAAAACGAGAAAAACAAACAGAGACTTCTTCGGTCGACCGGTGCGGTCGACCGATGGAAATTTCGAGCTCTCGGTCGACCGCACCGGTCGACCGACAAACTCTCTGCTACCCACTGACGAATGAACATAGGTGCGGTCGACCGATGCGGTCGACCGCATTCTGATACATTCCAAAATACTATTTTTGACATACTTTAACAATTTGTAAAATATTCATTTGACTTCTGAAAATTATGAAACTTTGTAAAATATTTTTAATACTAAAAACAAATTGTTTAGAAAAGGAATTTTGTAAATAGGTCCTCATACTTGTAAGAAATAGTATTTTATGAAAACACTTAAAAACATAAGTATGAAAACGTGTATGATATCCCAATAGCTTCAAGTGAAATCGATAACTCTTTGCCTACATTCTAGCACTAGAGAGGAAATAAAAAACTAGCTAATATCCTCACATAGAATACAATTCTTGAGTCTTTATATAGCTTGATATGGACGAAGCTTCTATATGAATTTGTTGTTCTTGAAATAACATTGCTTCATCACTATGCCTCCTCCTCCTTTGGATATCATCGTTGTAGCGCATATTCCATCCAATCCTCCATTTGTGGCACTAATAAGCTTGATATATGAATTCACTACATTTGTACTCAATAAGCTATTAGTACAGATAATGGTGGTTGTAAAACATCATCAAAACATAAGGGCTAACAATCTCCCCTTTTTGATGATGACAACCAACCATTATATGAGAGTAAAAATAAATATAGCTTATAGATAGGTGCTCCCCCTATCTATGAGCTCCCCCTAAGTATATGCAACAAATGAGGAGATTTCTCTCCCCCTTTGTCACCATCAAACATGGGGTAAAGAAAAAATGCAAAATGCAATTAAACAAGCAAGCAATTTAGAACTATCACATAGTGCATAAGCCCAAGCCATTTCTTATGCGACAAAAATCATCCTCTCCAAGAGACTTAGTAAATATATCCGCTAATTAAGATTTTGTGTCAACAAACACTAGGGATACATCTTGTCGCTCTACATGATCACGTAAGAAATGATGGCGCACATCAATATGCTTGGTTCTAGAATGCAAAACCGAATTTTTAGAAATATTTATAGCACTAGTATTATCACAAAAGATTTTTATGTTTTGAAAATTCAAATCATAGTCAACTAAATTTTGTTTCATCCATGAAACTTGAGCACAACATAAACCGGCAGCAATGTATTCCGCTTTCGTAGTGGACAATGCAACACAATTTTGTTTCTTGGAAGCCTAAGAAATAAGTAAATTTCCTAAGAATTGGCATGTTCCACTCGTACTCTTGCGATCTACCTTACATCCGGCAAAGTCGGCATCACAAAAACCATATAAATCAAAAGATGTGCTTTTTAGATAAAATAAACCAAGATTAAAAGTTTCATTAACATACTTAATGATTCTTTTAACCGCAATTAAATGAGATGCTTTAGGAGATGCTTTAGGAGATGCTTAAAAACGTGTACATGCACACACACTAAACATGATATCGGGTCTACTAGCGGTAAGATAAAGAAGACTACCTATCATACCTCGGTATAATTTTTGGTCCACGTCCTTACCACCTTCATCCGCATCAAGCTTAACACTTGTACTCATGGGAGTAGGCGCATGCTTAGAGTTCTCCAAATTGAATTTCTTCACCAATTCCTTTGCATATTTGCTTTGAGAAATGAATATCTCATCATTAGTTTGCTTGACTTGGAGCCCGAGAAAGAATGTAAGCTCTCCCATCATACTCATCTCAAAGTGATCTTGCATAACCTTAGAAAATTCCTTGCACAAAGATTCATTAGTAGCACCAAAAATAAATTATTAATTATATAGGGGATATTTACAATTCTTATATTTTTAATGTATAGTTAGGTTGGAAAATATTAAGAATTTTGTAAATTTTACATTTCAAGGGTTTTATTATACACTTTGTAAAAAATTTAGAGTATGTATTGTAAATTTCATAAATTTTTGCGGGTTGTTTGTGTTATTTGTAGGTTTTTAGTATGTTTATAGGTTTGGAATTTTTAAGTTGTTTTTTATAAATATTGAATTTTTAGGGGTGTTTTTGTAATTTTTAGAACTTACAAGATATTTTCTCTAAAGTCAAAAAACTTTTAGTTTCTAGCTAGCATATATCTTTTTGATTTCTTATTGAATTAAAATAAGTAAAATTTATAATTTTTAAGATGTTTTAATAAAATTTTGAATTTATAGGGGTGTTTTTGTAATTTAATATTTTGGAGGACATCTTTAACAAAGTCAAAAAAAATTTAGGTGATGGCTATCATATCATTTTTAGATTTCTCTGTGAACTAAATAAGTAAAATATTTGAATTATATCAAACATATCTCTTTTATCCAATAACATATTAAGTCTCATTATGAATATGATAAATCATTTAATTAAATTATCAACTTAAAGAATATAAGACAATTAGAATAGATTGGAGCAACATGTAATATTCAAAAAAATTAAGGTTAATAGTGACTATTAAAAAAATTCCCGAACTCGTACTTTTAAAGGGAGTATGTTATACCAAATCAGGAGAAGTACAAGAACATAATACAAGTACATATTAATCAATCATCATACATACATAAATCAATATAATCGCCAATATTAAGATTAATGTTAAGACATACATAAACTTCTTCTTACTCTTCGTATGTTGTTTTACAAAGGATTGAGCGCCTTGAGGTAAGGGTGTCCAAAAAGACCGAGGCCCGGGTCGGGCCCCAGAACCCGACCCGACTTGGGATTGGCCCGGAGACCTGGGCCAGGACCCGGACCCGGTCATTGACGCCCGGCTCGAGCCCGAGCCTGGCCCGAACGGTGCCACTAAAATCGAGTCCCAATTTGAGGTCATATTGCTGCGTGTTTGGATCAATAATCCTGGCCGCATAAACAAGGACAGATTTGCGTATAATTTTGCACGTAATTAAATATTAGATTCTAAATACTAATGGTTGGTGAGATGTTCCGTCAAGTGGTGGGACGCACACGATGTCTTGCATAAAATAAAGGGAAAAATGTTTTAAGGCCCCCAAAAAAAAAATCGGATGTGACCCAGCCCCCCATATTTTTTCCCTTATGTTTCAGCCCTTTCACATTCTCCCAGAATTTTTTTTTCCGAAATTACCCTTCCCCTCTTCTTCTTCTTCTTCTTCTCTGCCTCCTCTCCCCTCTCTTCTTCTTCTTCTTCTTCTCCTCCTCTTCTTCTTCTCCAGACCCTTTTATTTAAACAAAAGAGGTAGTGTTTACTAAACCATCCCAGTAGTCTCTTTTAACCCCATCCTCTGCTACTAATGAATCATAAGAGGCCACAATTTTTGAGATCCGCTAGCTACTCTCTCTCTCTCTCTCTCTCTCTCTCTCTCTCTCTCTCTCTCTCTC
>BQKN01036056.1:8153-21766 GCA_022839385.1 Asparagus kiusianus
TCCGAGACACCCCTGGGGTGTCTCACATTGGTCGAGACACTCCGTTGAGGTGCATTCGTCCGCTTCCGCTGTAAATTCTTCGTCCGAACTCGGATTTTAGTGATTCGAAGTGCGTTGGAAGTCTGACGAAGAGTTCTATCAGCTCCAATGGTTGGATTATCTGTAGAACGAATGAGACACGAAGGGCGTTGTTCTTTTTGTAAACATCACGGGGCTCTCGACTAGCCCGTGCCTTCGTTATTCCGAAATTCTGTCAGTTCACGTAGTTCGTCGATTCACTTCAAGCGTTCACCGACCTCAATCGAACTCCTGTGAACCAGATAGTGACATTCATTGTCGTTCCTTAACACTGAGCTGTTCGTGGAGACCTATAGGCAATTTTCGATGCCTACAGAGCAGTCTGAAGATCGACACTATCACTGTCAGAGGCAATAGTACTGGATGAAGCAACAGTGCTGATGGACGGTAGAACTGGTCCCGTACTAGTGAGATGATCAAGCAAACCAGCGCCACGTAAGGCATTGGTGACAATGGTGGACCACCCTGCCCAGTCACTTTGATCATTAAGGGGCAAAGGTGGTTTGGGAATCTTCTCTGAAGGAGCCATAACAGCAATGTTAAGACGTTAAGATGTCGAGATGCCGTTACTGACTACAAAACGGCAATGCCGTTCGTTTGAGGCCGAGAGACGGCTTGAACTGACGATGCCGTTAATTTGAGACCGAGAGACGGTCTTGAAACGGTAATGCCGTTAAAATAGAACCCGAAGGTTAGAATGAAAACCCGAAGGTTTAAACGAGAACGCGAAACGCGTTAAGAGGCCGCAAAGCGAAAAGGCCAAAATATCTGGTAGAAAAAAAAACATTAAACGACTATAAAGCAATAAGGCCAAGATTTAGCAAAAGAACGCAGAAGCGTTAAAAAAATTTTATTGGAAGGGAAATAGCCCTAGCTCTTATACCATGTTAAAGTAAGAGAGAGAGAGAGAATCTTGGATAAATTTCCCTTTAATTGAATATTGAGTATGCACATATATTTATACAAGTAGAGGAGTGTGAGGTTTGTTCTCCCAAGCAATGTGGGACTAAAACCCACTACAATACACTATTATCAACAGGTGCTGACGTAGCCGCCATGTCATACTCGTTTGCCACCATCCTGTACTAGGCCAAGATTATCATTCTACCCATTTCTCTACCACTATAAATAGAGGTACTATTCTATTTAGGGGGGGTTCTAAGCAAGCAATATCTGAGAATTCTACTGCACTACACTATAAAACTCACGCAGTTCACCATTTTCCCACTCAAGTCCATAACCTGACTTGATCGTCGGAGGAACAATGAGGGAACCAGCCCTTTTCCTCTCACGAATTGCTATTTGTGCAGGCTGAAGCTACTCAACTCAAAACCATATATTCAGAGAAGTGAGCGGCCCCTAATCAATCTCACCCTCATTATATTACATGTTTGATTATTAACATCAACAGTCATGATATTAGAATAATTTAAATTCAATTCTTGATGGTCACAATTTTCTAAATGAAATTTTTTGACGAAATATTTGATAAAGACCGAGTACTCAAGACATCCCCGTTATTGCCGCGCGCCCTTTGCTTTCATTGCATCAACAGGCGACCATTCGGAGGACTAACAATTGAGCTTTTCCAAACATTTGTAATTTAGGGTCTGATCAAAAGAGAAGGATTAAAAGACAAAAAAGACTAACACAGATTTGTTACGTGCCATATAGTTTCTAACTCAGCACGATTACAGAAAAGCTCTCGAACTATTCACAACGCGTGTTAGCGTGTTGAGAACTAAGATCAAAAAGACCCAGAACAAGAACTCAATAAATTGGATTGAATGACTAATTTTATTAACAATAATTCTGGCTTAAATAGCCATTCAATACAAGATTCTAACTGATTTCCATAAAAACAGCCCACGTTTACAGCTACGTGGTAACAGACTTGGAACAATTCAAACAGATAACTCTGGACACTAAAGACTTATTCAAACCGAGAAGAAGACTCTAAAAAACAAACAAACAATAACCTCTATCAATCCCTCCCATAAACTAAATGATGTGCAGCAATTAGTTTATAGCAGAGATCTCACACACTCCCAGCAGCTTTCGAAGCTTCTGAAACACATCAAACTTTAATGGTTTGGTCATTAAATCTGCCAACTGATCCTGACTTCCACAATGAACTAATTCAATTTCTCCTTCCTTAGTAAGATTCCTTAAGAAATGAAACCTTACATCGATATGTTTGCTGCGGCCATGCATAACAGGATTCTTAGACAACTTGATAGTAGAACTATTGTCACACATCACAGAGATACAACCTCCATCAAAATGTCCCAGCTCCTTCAAAATCCTCTTCATCCAGATTACTTGGCAAGCACAGACTGCAGCAGCTACAAACTCAGCTTCTGTGGTGGATAAAGTCACGATAGGCTGCTTCTTTGAGCACCATGAAACAGCACCTGAACTCATCAAAAATACATATCCAGACGTACTCTTCCTGTCCTCCAAATCTCCAGCGTAATCACTGTCCGTAAACGCCAACAACTTACCATCTCCTCCTTTCTTATAGTGAATTCCATAGTTCACAGTCCCTCTTAGATACCCTAGTGCTCTCTTGGCTATCTGTAGATGGAGTTCTGTAGGCTTTGCCATGTATCTACTTATGAGACAAGTAACAAACATCATGTCAGGTCTTGTGGCAGTGAGATACATTAAGCTCCCTACCAGTTGCTTGTAGTATGTCTCATCAACATCAACTCCATTTCCATCTTTGCTTACTTTACAACCTGGGACTATTGGGCTGCTCATTGAATTGCTTTCCATCATTCCAAATCTCTTCAAAACCTCCAATGCATATTTTCTTTGGCAGATAGAGATACCATCAGAATTTTGTATTACCTCGATGCCAAGAAAAAACCTCATCCTTCCCAAATCGGACATGTCAAATTCTCTCATTATAGAGTTTTTAAACTCAGATAACATAGCTTCATCATCACCAGTAAAAACTAAATCATCAACGTAAACACTTACAATGATAATTTTTCCTTCTCTACTTCTCTTAGTGAATAATGTCTGCTCACTATCACACCTTTGAAATCCTTCACCAACAAAATGCCCCTCAATCCGACTAAACCAAGCTCGAGGAGCTTGTTTTAATCCATACAAGGCTTTGTGGAGCTTGTAAACTAGATGTTCACTGCCCTTTTTCTCATATCCCCTTGGCTGCTCCACATAAACATCCTCGCTTAGTTCACCATGCAAAAAGGCTGACTTGACATCCAGCTGAAAAATCTTCCAACCCTTCTGTGCTGCTAGAGCAATAATCATCCTTACGGTGTCCATCCTTGCCACGGGTGCAAAGACTTCTGTATAGTCTATTCCATGCTTCTGAGAGTACCCTTTAGCAACCAAACGTGCCTTGTATTTATCAATCTCACCATGCTCATTGTATTTGGTTTTATAGACCCACTTTACTCTAATTCTTTTGGCTCCAACCGGCAGCTCAGTGAGTGTCCATGTATTGTTCTTTTCGATGGACTTGATTTCACAATCCATGGCCAATCTCCAGTTTGCGTCCTTCACAGTTTCCTCGAAATACAAGGGATCATTTAACACAACTAATGCCATATTAGCTTCATCTTCAGATAGACCAAGACCTTCTCCACTAACATAATCAGTCATCCAAAATGGAGGTTGCCTTACTCTTTCACCACCCTCACTGGTCTCATTATTATCAATTGGTGAACCATCTTCCTCCCTTCCAACACTAGTCTCTCCTACCTCTCCATCATTATTATCACCATTGTCATTTTCACTCACTCCCTCTTCACTCTCATTCACTTCTTCGGTTTCATCATCATCACCGCATTCTAAATCCACCAATATTTGCTCTTCATAACTCACATCCCAATCCCATTGCTTCTCTTCTTCAAAGATAACATCCCTACTCACCACTACCCTTTTAGCAACAGGATCATATAGCCTATAACCCTTAGACTCTTCGCTAACACCAAACAACACACAAATAAAGCTTTTATTGTCAAGTTTAGTTCTCCGTACCTGTGGAACATGAACATGTGCTATGCAACCAAAGACCCGAAAGTGCTCTACTGAAGGCTTCACTCCACTTCAAGCCTCATGTGGGGTGATATCCTTGACAGCCAATGTAGGACACCTGTTCAGAATATAGATACTCCAGTTCACCGCCTCTGGCCAAAAAATCTTAGGAATTTTCTTGTCAGAAAGCAATGAACGAACCATGTTCATAATGGTTCTATTCTTCCTTTCAGCCACGCCGTTTTGTTGCGGAGTATAAGCAATAGTCAACTGCCTCTTGATGCCACTTTGTTTGCAGAAATCATTGAATTCACAAGAGGTGAATTCACCCCCCCTATCAGTGCGCAAACATTTCACAAACAACCCTGTCTCTTTCTCAACCATCTTCTTGAAGCATATAAAATAATTCAACGCCTCTGACTTCTCTACCAAGTGATACACCCACGACTTTCTACTATAGTCATCAATAAAGCATAAAGTGTACCTCTTCTTGCTGTTAGATATGGGAGTGATTGGACCGCAAATATCCGCATGAATAAGCTCCAACTTCTGACTTGCTCTCCAAGTACTCTTCTTTGGTATAGGATCACGATGGTGCTTTCTAATAATGCAATCAGTACATGTCACATTTGAAGCAGAAAATTGAGGAAGACCATGTACCATTTTCTTATGTTGCAGGGTTCTCAAACCCTTATAACTTAGATGTCCATACCTCCGATGCCAAAGATGAGACAAGTTTTGTGAGCTCATGTGGAGACACTTGTCCTGTTGTGCTTGAGGAGACGTTTGTGATTGAGCGAACAATATGAACATCCTATTTGCACTCATACTGGTTTGAATGATCAAACCCTTGTCAGGATGATAAATTTTGCACAACCCTCCCTTGATCAGAATAGCCAAACCTCTTTCTTGTAGCCGCCCTATGCTTAAGAGGTTATTCTTTAATTCTTGAACATAGAACACCTCAGTAACAATAAGATTAGCACCATTTATCACCAACTTTACATTACCTTTTCCTGTCACATTCATCCTGGTGTTGTTCCCCAATTTCACTGAATGCTTAAACTTTTCATCTAGCTCAGTGAACATGGCTTGATCCCCGCACATGTGATTAGAACACCCCGAATCAAGGAACCAAGCATTTTCTCTTCTAGCCTCATATAACTCTACATAAGACATCAAGAGCATTTCATCTTCTTCATGGAACTCGGCATAATTTACCTCCTTATTCCAATTTGGACATTCATATTGGAAATGTCCGAGTTGATGGCATTTGAAACACCCCACAATGGCTTTTGTGAAGGCTTGTCGACCTCTGCCTCTTCCTCTACCTCTATAGCCACCTCTGCCTCGACCTCTGCCTCCATTTCTCTCATCCACAGTTACTTTCAAAGCTTGCTCCTCCCCATTGCTCCTACGAAACTTTTGTTCATGCACAATGAGTGAACTTTGCAGTTCATCAATTGTGAGTGTATCAATGTCATTAGATTCTTCGATCGAGACAACTACATAGTTGAATTTCTCAGTCAAAGTTCTAAGAATCTTTTCCACAATTGTGACTTCCTTCATCTGCTCTCCATTACTCCTCATCTTATTTACTACAGTCATAACACGAGCAAAATATTCAGTAACGGTCTCACTTACTTGCATCTCCAGAATTTCGAAATTTCTCCTCAGTGCTTGAAGAGTCGAGCGCTTCACTCTAGCATTCCCCTCGAACTTCTTCCTCATCGAGTCCCATATCTGCTTCGAGGTGCGTTTCTCCAGGATTTGCTCTAGAAGTGTCTAGTCAATTGCTTGGAACAGGTAATTTTTTGCTTTGAGATCCTTGACAATCAAATCCTCCAATTGCTTTTTCTTCGCCTCAGACAACACCACTCCTGCCTCTGGTTCTTCATAACCAGTTTCAACTAGACTCCAGTAACCCATGGATCTCAGGAGATTTTCCATAAGCATGCTCCAATGGTCGTAATGACCATCGAAACGTGGTATGGAAGCTTGCACAAAATTCTTTTCTTCACTCATTCTTCTTTCTTCTCTCGTCTGCGTTTGTGAGTCACTCGAAAGACTGCAGCTCTCTTTTCTCAGGCCTCAGTGGGTGGCTCTGATACCAATTTGTTGAGAACTAAGATCAAAAAAGACCCAGAACAAGAACTCAATAAATTGGATTGAATGACTAATTTTATTAACAATAATTCTGGCTTAAATAGCCATTCAATACAAGACTCTAACTGACTTCCATAAAAACAGCCCACGTTTACAGCTACGTGGTAACAGACTTGGAACAATTCAAACAGATAACTCTGGACACTAAAAACTTATTCAAACAGAGAAGAAGACTCTAAAAAGCAAACAAACAATAACCTCTATCAGTGACATGCCATTTTCAAAGAGTTGGGAGGATCAGAGAATTTCCCGCCAGAAATCTGACCGAAAACCCATCTGTTAGCAGCCTCAGTGTAATGAATCCCATCCCAAATAATTCGCTTTGACGGATCCTCACACGACTTTCCAAGCAAAACCTCGCGGCCGTTGACGCTGCATGTGTCCCCACACCTGACGTAGTAGTCGAAGTTGTAAGCTCCGCCTCCATATCCACAGCAAGCTTCAAGTGGCTTCTCAAACCCTGGATTTATCGAAAAAAAAATCAAATCAAGTAATTGTTTGCTCAAACTAACACATTTTGTTCAGTTCATGTGAAGTAGACTAGCATAATTTTCCAACCAGTCAGTAATTTAAGTGTTACAAAGAAAGGTCGCAGAGTTTCCAAGTCAACTAATTTAACAACATGCACCAATCTGATGTATGATAAGTTCGACTTGAAACCGATGAATGCTTTCTTATTCTGACGAGCTTAAGCTAGAGGTAGAAGAAGCATATTACCATACTTTTGAGCCTGACTTATGAGCAAATACTTGACAGAGTAGATGTCAACATAAGTGAAGCTAGCAAGAGGGAGCTCTCCTCTGAGCCCAACCACTGTTTCATTGAGCCTCCTGTTGAACCTTTGTGCTAGCTTGTTGGAGCGAATTGCACATCCTGCTGAGTCGAACTCCGTAGCTCCACTGAGGAGAAAATTGGGAAGGCAGCCGAGGGGACCGGTGTTGTGGATCCAGAAACTTCTCCCGCCATTTTCATATATAGTCTGTACGCCAAGCATGGATCGATTAAAATCAAGGGATTGGATCCTCTTCGCTATCAAAAAAGTAATAGAGAGGAATGATTGCTTTGATTACAATCGTTTATTATTGTTCAGCAGTGGATGATTATAATTGTTTCTAGATTTAACTATGTTTTTTCACACAAAACAACTAATTAATGAACAGTTGAAATTCAAAAGTATGGCCTCTCCAGCTTTTTGTTGATAAAGAGGATCTGAATCCAAAGTTAAGAAGGGTTCTTTTATATATATATATATATATACTTCAAGATTTATCATACTTGCAAGTTTGCCCATCAAATCTACGACCTGCTGATTTACCCCTAAATAGAAAGCAAGGACTTGAGGGCTTCCATGGATTGTTGATGTATTAATTCTACAATTCCTTTATAGAGATATACGAAGTGCACACTGTACATATAGTATTTACCTTGATCACCCTTGAAAACTCCATCATTGCGTTTGGTATGAAGTCCTCTTCAGACTTGTTGGAAAAATAGCCTGCAGTCAGATCATTCTGTCCAATATCTACCGTATACAGAGCTTTAGAGAAGTACTCCTCCTTGGGCATCAAGCCCTTGAAAACACCTCCTAAATATTATGCAAAAAAAAAAAATTATTCGTTAATATACGGGCAACATATAATTATAGCGATCACGATTAAACATATAACGATCGTTCATTAAATAATAGACAGTCATGATTAAAAGTATAGTACGCTTGCCTCGGCTGTAGATTAACTGTGATCTCGGCTTGAACTGCAAGAATTCTTTGAGTTGCACTCCCAACGAGAAAGGACTGTATCCGCCCTTTGACAACGTTACGTTCTGGTCAATAATGGGCGATGCTGCGGTCGCGAAGTTAGCTCCACGGCTAAAATTAGCACCCAATGAGTCCAGATATGCGCTGAGATAAGGTAATCCCAAGCTCTCCGCTAAAATATGAAAACACTCGGTAAGAGATAAATACAGAACTATTATCTGCGGATAGGCCCCATGTAGTATTGCTGTTGATTTACTTAATAACCCTCTGGTTTTGTCGTTGCAGACTTTACAGTGTATGCATGGTTTTTTTTTTACTCTTTTCCCTCCGAAGAAAGAGAAACTTAGTTTTTTTGACATTGACAAGGGTTAGTTGCTAACACACCCTCAATGGTATCACCTAATTATAAAGAGATCCTCTGTGGTTTTGTTTATTGCGAATAGACCCATGTAGTTCTACTTAATGTGAGTAGACCTCTTGAGAGAATTTTTTTTGTTTTACTCTTGAAATCGTTAAAGATGTTTGATTGTGGTAAGGATGTACACTCAATTGCTATTGTTTTTTTCTAACCTTTTAAGAGTTCAAAAAGTTCTTTTTGGTGGTGGGGAATTGGGGTGAGGGTTTGCACTTGGGCCAATACTTAAAGGTCTGTTTGCAACAAGTAGAACTATAGGGGGTCTATTCGCAGCGGACAGAAGGGGTCTCTTTGCAATCGGGTGAAAACTGTAAGGGGTTTGTCCGCAACTAAGGGTAAAGAGGAGTCCAAAAATCTCAGGGAGGGGGTTTAATTATCTGCGACAACAAAACTAGAGGGATAGTAAGCTCAAAATAGTGATACTACGAGGGGATTACCCTCGTAGGGAAACGGGGTGCACGTACGAATAACATTAACTCACCGATGAAGTCGATGATGAGGCGACCGTCAGAGTACCTGCCTGCAGGCATGTGAAAGAACGTCTCGCCATGAGGCGGAGGAACTGGCCCGAATGTGGCTGAGAGCCCGCCGGTGTCCGAGTTCGAGTCGCCGAAATTGAAGACCGATGGAAAATTGCAAGAGGTAGAAGACACCAAGCCCGTAAGGGGAGGAAGAAGAAGAAGAAGAACAAAATGGAGAAACTTCATGTTGATGGATGGATGGATCGAGAGGGACGTGATATGATGGAGGTCGTGCTCGTGAGCTCTGCTTAAATAGAACGGGATGGGTTGGAAACCTAGTTCGTGGACATAATTGCCATGGTTATCGGGTCGAGAATTGAGACTCTAATATTGACCAAGGACAAAATGTTGCTTGGAATATTTAGGCGCCGTATAGACAAAAATTTGATGAGTGATTCTTTCTCCGGTTAGGAGGAGCATTGAAGTGTAAGGAGATTTAAGAGGTTGTCTTTTCTCAGAGCATGGAGCCAAATTTCAATTTTGTCCATCGTATTCACGTGGTGGACGAGTAGGGCTACAAGAAATGTCATTAATGTCGCTTCTATTGACTAGTCAGAGCACGTTTTAAATGCCCCCATTTAATTTAAAAAAATCCGACAAATGTCATTAATGTACCTTTTAAATTCTGGCATGAGCTATTGGGTCATCTTGGGCAAAATATGATTTGTCTGATTTTTTTTAAATTAAATGGGGGCATTTAAACCAAATCCGATCAACTGCATATCACAATTTTTTCCCTTTATCTAATATGTGGTGAAGAAGCGAAACATTTTCCATCTGTGTATTCTTTATTTGCAGTCCATGTTTCTATATCACCACCATAGCGTACCTTTATGGGACCTCGGTGAAGGTATATACATTATTTATGAAACTCCGTCAATAATTTAATACATATGGCCCATGTTAGGGGATCAATTTACAATTTGGTACGCTGACTGCATTTTTATTGAAGATCAATTCTCGACATTAGGGAGAGATTAGTGCTCAAAATACAAAATAATGTCAAAAAATTCTATTGATAAAAAAGATCTTCAATATTTATATCCACATACTAGTCAAACTGAACCAGAAGTTCACATAATAATCTACTAAGAAAAGAGTGACTAAGCCCTATATTCATGTTGTGTATATCATTGATGATTTGGTATGCCAGAAGCATACTGTGCCAGAAGCATATAAAACATGTTAGTGTAAAAGATAAAACTCTGTGGCAAACTAAATTCTATATAGAAAGACAGTCACTCCCATAACCTCCGGAAGATGTTCATCCTGAAGATGGAATCTCCAGAAAAGTTGCACGTGCTTGATAATCACAACACTAGAGATGTGGAACGACCAAATCCAATTGTTAAGGGAAATGATGAGGATTTGCTTGACATAAAATAAATTAAAGTGGCCACGAAGTTGTGAAAAATGAGAAATATATAATAGAAATATAAAAGTTATCGACAACATAGTTGCCTCTACAGTTGCTCTTACTATCTCCAAAAATAATCTGGATCCAGAACCTAAGTCGGTAGCAGAGTGCTTGAAGCACTCAGACTAGGTAAGATGGAAAGTGGCAATTGAGGTTGAGCTGAACTCGCTAAAGTATTTTAAACTTGTAGTCCATATATCCCTGCAGGATATAAATGGGTCTTCGTAAGAAAAATAAATGAGAATTGTAAGGTGGTGAGATATTAAGCGAGATTCATAGCTCAATGGGTTCACGCAGAGACCCGACATCGATTTAGATGTAAAATATTCTTCTATAAGTGATTGTATTACGTTCCGCAAGTTAATAACTATGGTAAAAACTATGAATTTATTTATACAGTATATGTATGTCATGACCATATTTTTATATGTGTCATTAGATGCTAATATTTTTATATGAAAGTCCCTGATGGACTTAAAATTCCTGAATTAAGAGAAAATAAGAATCGCAACATGTATAACATTAAATTGCAAATGTCGTTATACGACTTGAAATAGTCAGGTAGAATATGGTATAACCGACTGAGTGAGTTCCTCCTGAAGAGGAGATATGCAAATAATGATGTCTTCCCTTGTGTGTTTATAAAGAAATCCGAAAATGGCTTTTGTATCATCTCATTCTATGTTGATGATATAAATGGTATTGAAACGCACAAGGAGCTTACAGAAGCTAGCTCATGCCTAAAGACGGAGTTTGAAATGAAAGACTTGGAAAAAACCTAGTTTTGTCTCGGCCTGCAGATCGAGCATTTCCCAGAAGGAATTTTTCTACACCAGTCGACCTACGTGAAAAAGGCTTTGGAAAGATTTTATATAGATAAATCTCATCCACTTACCACACCAATGGTCATCCGGTCCCGCGAAGTGGATAAAGACCCATTTAGACCCAAAGAAGATAATGAAGAAATATGAGGGCTAGAAGTTCCCTATCTGAGCGCCATTGGAGCACTTCTATATCTTGCAAATTGCACCAGGCCTGATATTGCATTTGCGGTGAACTTGCTAGCAAGGTATAGTGCTTCTCCTACAAGGAGGCATTGGAATGACGTTAAACATATCATTTGCTATCTTCAAGGTACAAAAGATCTTGGACTATTCTATAAAAGAAACCAAGATATGACATTGGTGGGCTATTAGGACGCTGGCTACATGTCTGATCCCCATAACGCCAGATCCCAAACTGGCTATGTTTTTCTCTGTGGTGGTACTTTCGTTTCTTAGAGGTCTGTTAAGCAGACCATGGTGACTACTTCTTCTAACCACTCAGAGATTATCACTTTATATGAGGCCTCATGAGAATGTGTAAGGTTGAGATCGTTGATACGGCACATTTGTGGCTCGTGTGGTCTAACGAAAGACGATATTACCCCTACTGTCCTTTATGAGGACAATACAGTTTGTGTTGCACAAATGAGTAGTGGATATGTAAAAGGAACCATGACAAAACATATTACGCCAAAATTCTTTTATCCACATGAGCTCCAAAATAATGGAGAAATCACCATCGAAAAGGTTCGCTCAAGTGACAATCTTGCAGATTTGTTCACCAAATCTCTGCCTACATCAACTTTTGAGAAATATGTTCACAATATTGGTATGCGCAGACTTGGAAGACTATCGTCTTCAGGGGGAGCAAATTCTTAAAAAACAATCTTGAAGATTGGGCCCTGAAGATCTATCGTCATATTTTTTTCCTTTTGCTAAGTTTTGACCTACTGGGTTTTTCTTAGCATACACTCAGAAGATTGTCATCATCAGGGGGAGCGAATTTTCAAGACAATCCCGAAGATTGGGTCTTGAAGGTCTATAGTTATACTCTTTTTCCATTTGCTAAGTTTTGTCCCACAAAGTTTTCTTAGCTAAAGGTTTTTAATAAGGCAACTAATGCAACACAAGAATCTACTTATGTCGTGTACTCTTTACGTCGACTAGTTTTTCTCCCACTGGGTTTTTCTAGCGAGGTTTTTAACGAGGCATTGATATCTTGAAGTAATGTCCAAGGCGGAGTGTTGAAATCTAAAAGATATTTTGTTGAAATCTAAAAGATATTTTGCTGAAATCTAAAAGACAAAATGTATGTGAACATTACTTTGTATGTGAACTATTAACTTGATGTCCTTTTATCTTCATCATGTATCTATAAACTGTACGATGTATGGAAATAGAATTTATGAAGAAATATTATAATTCCTCTTCTTTTCTTGTCTCTTGTTTTATTTCTTTAGTATATTACAACAACAAAAATAAAACACTCTGGGAGTCTAACTACAATTAACAGTAACTACAAGTCAACTAGGGTCCACACGAATTGGGCTACGTTACATGGGATCTATCCACAATTAACCCTAGATTGTAACTTTCATAAGGTCAACTATATGAACTAATTAGACTCTGATATAGTATGCCTAGACTTAGTTTTAGAAAATGAACAATAAAATGGAAGGCTCAGTTTCCACGTTAATTCGTCAACCTTAACAGATAAGTTATCTGTGTTGCGTATTGAAGCTAGGGGTGTCCAAAAAGCCCGCCCGGACCCGGCCCGGCCTCGGCCCGGAAACCCGGGCCAAGTCCGGGCTCCGGGCCGGGCCCGGGCCGCCTTTTTGGTGCCCGGCCCGGGCCCGGCCCGGCCCGGAATAGTATTTTTTATTTTTTATATGTATTATATATGTATAATATATGTATATATAATATATTTTTATATATGTATAATATATGTATATATAATATATTTCTATATATGTATAATATGTGTGTGTATATATACTCTCTCTTATATATGTATAATATGTATAATGTATGTATATATATACTCTTTCTTATACTATATATTTATATATAAGTATACTCTCTCTTATATATGTATACTCTCTCTTATATAAGTATATATAGGTATACATTCTCTTATATATGTATAATATATGCGTGTATATATATATACTCTCTCTTAGTATATATGTATATATAAGTATACTCTCTCTTATATATGTATAATGTGTGTGTGTGTGTGTGTATACTCTCTCTCTTAGTATATATGTATATATAAGTATATTCTCTCTTATATATGTATAGTCTCTCTTATATAAGTATATATAAGTATACACTCTCTTATATATGTATAATATATGTGTGGATATATATATATACTCTCTCTCTTAGTATATATGTATATATAAGTATACTCTCTCTTATA
>BQKN01036058.1:0-17377 GCA_022839385.1 Asparagus kiusianus
ACACATTTTGGATTTTGGTTTATCCACAAACAAAGTTTTTACAAGCATATAAATAAATATTTATATTCATATATGTTTGTTTTTATACGGATAAGTTGGTTTGGTTTAATTTCATATAAACGAAATAAAAATATATTCATATACATACTCATATGTTTCATATTCTATTGTATTTGTGAAAATTCTGTATTCATTGTTTATAGACTTCATAACAATAGTTTATATCTCTCTTTAAGTCTACAAAATCATTTTATAATGTTTCAAAACATGGTTAAGCTAAAATGTCAAAACTCATATGTTTACATTTTCATGTTTTGAACTATTTTGCAAAATGATGATATTTTTCAATTGGGAGGTCCTTTCTAAAAACCAGTTTTTGTAGCATGTGTATTATCATGTCTACAATCATTTCGCAAAGTTTTATATTTTTTGGAATCTATTTGATATTTTAAACAAGGTTTTAAAATCAAAAAATCAACTTTCAAAACCTGTATTTTAGCATGTATCAGTTCGCGCTCGACCACCACGATCGACCGTCGAGAGTTCAGAAACTCAGTATGATTTTTTATGGCTCGCAATCGACCGGGGCGGTCGACCGTGGCTCATCCAGAGAGTTTCGCGGTTGACCGTCGCGGTCGACCGTCTGTTGTTCTGAGCTGTAGTCTTGCTGTTTTGTTGCTCGCGGTCGACCGTCGAACTGTCAGATCAGTCCAACGACTAGTTTTTAAGTTGTTTTCTCTTGGGTTTTTGGTCATTTTGTTTTGGGTTTTTGCTGAAGTTTTAAGTGGGTATAAATACCCCATTGCCTTCAGCTCTTCTATAACTAAGAGAGTGTTTTTAAAAACAAGTTTAAAGAGTTTTAAACAAGGGTTTAAGTTTGGTTAAAGTTTGTTTAAGAAGCTTTTAAGCATTTGAAAGTTTGAGTTTATAAAATCAATTTCACAAGAGCTTGAGGAGATCATGTATTGGTGTTTGGGCATCCAACTATTCTCCCTCTACCTCTTGATCTATTGAGAAGTTTTCTAAACTCTATTTCTAGCTTTACATCTATTTATTTGATTATCATCTTATTAAAGCTAGTTTTTTTATTGATTTTATTTGATTTGATTTCACTCATTGCTTACACACACCCACTTGAGCTTATTGTATTTGCATATATTGTATATTTGGGTTGGTGAGAGTTGTAACAATTGAGTGTGAGCTTTCATTGTGTTCTCATCCATATTAGAGAACAATCATTTATTGTATTGTGCTTATTGTGAGAATCACTTTGTAATACACTTGTACACCGAGAGAAGTATGTGGCAAGAGTCAGGGATCGTCCCAAAAGAAGTGGCGTCGGTTGATGAACCTAGGGAGAGGTTGTATCCGAGCACTTGAGGGAGACACGTCTAGTTCAACACTTGAGAGGGTGTAGAGTGAGATTACAAGAGTGTGTTAGTTGTAGAGTTTTCGGTAAACTAGAAAACCGTATTGTTTGGTGTAAACGTTATTCGGGTAAACGTAGAAAACCCGGTTGTGATAGTGAAGATCTCCTCGAGATGAGGAGCGGAGACGTAGGTCGTGGGGACCGAACTCCGTAATCATATCGTTTGTTTGTGATTGCATTGGTGCACTTATTTTTATGTTCATATCTTATATCGCCCTTGTATATTGCCTGTTGATTATATTGCCCACTATCTAGATTGTTTACCCTTGTGTTAATTATATATCCTTGCATATATTCCATAGTACATCTCATTGCTAGGATATTTATCTTTGTTCATATTGATTATTCTTGCTTGTAACATATTGTATATCTCTCTTACAAGAATAATTTGTTAATTAGTTTTAATTAGTATAAAATCATATTAGATTAGCATAAGTCCCTAATCACCTCCCCTCTAGGGTCTAACAATTAACACCTCTCACAAATCGAGAGAACTTTTCTTTGAAGCAACAACTCAATTCCTATAAGCCTTGATTTGTAGTGTTATGTAGTAGTGTCTTAGGAATGATTCTAACTTCTGTAAATTGTTTGAATAATAAGTATTTGAATGAGGATCAAAGGCAATTTCAGAAACTTCTCTTTTTCTTCAAAATCAGAATTTTTGACACTTGAAAAATGCACAAAGATCAAAGCTTATGTGTATAGAACCATGTTCGATTTTTCTGAACAAATAACCTATTTATAGCCCTTGAAAAGATAAGTTTTTGAACTTTAAAACGTTTGAAAAATGGCTAAAAACTGTCACAAGTTTAAATTTAAACGTTCAGAAAAACTGTCTTAGTAGTCGACTATAATGCATAGTAGTCGACTACTCTGTAATACAGAAAATTTGGAATTCAAAAATTGAAGCTTAGTAGTCAACTATTCTTCTTTGTTGTCGACTACTCTGTATTACAGAAAGTCTGGAAAACAAAAATCAAAGATCAGTAGTCGACTATAATTGTTAGTGATCGACTACACTGTAAAATAAACGTTCTGTAAAACAATTTTCAAAGCTCAGTAGTCGACTATATTTACTTATAGTCGACTACTCTGTAAAACTAAAGTTCTGTAAATCAAAATACAAAGCTGAGTAGTCGACTATAATTCTTAGTAGTCGACTACTCTGTAGTTTTATAGAAACTTATTTCTTGAACTTAGACTACAGTAGTCGACTATTATTCTTATTAGTCGACTACTAAAGAGTAAAAATGTTATGTATAAACTATTTTTAGACTTAATGATAAACTAAATACTCTAATGGATAACATAGGAGATTTTTATTATTAACCAACAAACTAAGCCTATGTCAGTGTGTTCTAATTTCTATGTGTGTGTGTGTGAGTGATCAATGCTTGTACAAAAATTCTAAGTAAAGAAATATGTAAAAATTACATTGATGTACTTGTTCTTCATCTTCTTTACTTCATAATGTCTTGAACTCATATTGCACTTGTTCATATTTGATGTTGAAAGCTGCATTTAAATGTTAGTGCATATGTATAACACGCATAGTGATTCTCAATATGAATAAATTATTATCATCAAAATTATATCATGGGGACATGATATCCAACATTCTCCCCTTTTTTGATGATGACAAACAATTTATGCATATGTAAGTATATTTAAAAAAATAAAAACTTTGATAAACAAGTATACTTACTCCCTCTGCATAAAAGCACATTAGAGTCTACAATTCATATTGTTGAGTCTATAAAACATAAATTCTGAAAACATTCTCCCCCTTTGTCATTAACAAAAAGAAATATATAACTATCCTAAACATATCATAATTTCCTCTTCATGAGCTAGTACTTCAAACAGATCATCCAGATTATGAACATAGTCCATAACTTCACCCATCCAAATAGGTAGACAAAGACTTCCCATAAAAACTAAAAGTTCCACAATGTTCATCACCATAATTTGTTTAAAATATATATAGCACATGAATTAACTTTTCAATCATCATAAATGCAACATTAAAATTCAATCCCATAAAACATACTAAAATTAAAGCAACATAGTAGCAACATAACACATATTACATATGTCTTAAAAAAATAACTATGACATAGTTTGTGACATTCAAACTTAAACAACCAACATAACACATATTACCATTGTTTTAACACTAAACATAAAAAATTATCCAAATCTAAAATGATGCATGCTTGGTCTTCTAAGGTGCTGGAGGTGGTTGATGTCCTTAAAAGAAAGCGCTGAGCTTCATATCCAAGGTATCAAACTTCATATTCATTGTGTCAAACTTCATCTCCAGAATATCAAATTTGTTGGTTAAGTCCTCTTGATTTTTCAACATGAGCACATTTTGATCAAACAAAGCTTTTTGACCCACTTCCAAATCTAGTATTTTAGCAGACATTGTATTATATTGTGCATCTGAGAAACAAGAAGATTCATGCATTTGTGGTATTAGTGATGGAATATGAGAGGAAGAGGGTCCAGCTTCATCAGTGTTTTATGGTTGGGGTTGTTATTCTGTTTCAGATTGATGTTGAGGTTCATCTAGGTGAATTTAAAAATTTATTAATTTCATCCTGGCTATGGCATTGGAGTCAAAGAATTCAATGGAACGAACTACAGAATTTTCAGACTCAATGTCAACATGAAATTTATTAAAGATTTTTGTTAAAAAGGCACCGTAAGGAAGAAATCCTTTTGGTATTGTCAGAAGATTATCAATATAAACTTCAGCCCAATTAACTTGAATATTCCTCATATAGCATATAATGCTTTTGCTAAGTCTAGGGAAATGAAACGGAAACTTCCAGTTTTTGGAAACAAATTATAGGCTAAGATTCGAGCAATGAAACGAGGAATTAGACGAAGCTTATTGGAAATATTCAAAGGTTTGCTATGACTAGGAAGAAATATATGATTGGATAATAAATCTGAATCATTCATTCTAATTGATCTAAGTGATACACCTCTGAAAGGAATATTCAAAATTTTTCCAATTGACTTAGCAGTCAATTCAATTTCTATTCCTTTGACAAGAGTTTTAAGCTTTTCAGTTCCACTAATAGTTTCTATACGTTCTATATTAGTATAGAATAGTTGAACCAGAAAAGGATATGTGGGTTTTCTATTTTCAACAGAGAATAATTCAAGTAACCCCACATTCTCAAAACATGATCCAAATTCCATTGGATAAAATCATCAAATTTCACAAATCGTCCTGGAAGAACTTCAAATGTTAATATTTTGTTAAATTCTTCAAGTCAATCAGGACTTTTTAAATATATGATGATTTCATCATTAATATTGGTATGAACTTGTTTATATTTCTTAGCCCTAGACATGATAAATCAAACAAGACTTAAAGCTGAAAATGAGATAAATTTAGAAGCTTACCCAAAACTGATGAAACCCCAGAAGTAGTCGGCTATAAACTGTTGTAGTCGACTACCAGATCTGACACAAACTAGATCTGACACAAACTTGGGAACAAGGAAATTTGATGTAAATTTTGAAAAAGGAGACAAAGAAGATGATGCCCTAACCTGATTTTGTTCGGTTCTGTAAAGGGGACTGAGAAGAATCGGTTATGAGAAGAAGAAGATGGGTTTTGTGTTTTTGATTTTTCTTTTAGAATAAAATTTATAATTTGTATGGTTAGGATTAAATTAAGAAAAAATGAATGGTGAAGATTTGCTCTTAGATATGTGGCTAGGATTGATGGGATTAGAATCAATGGTTGAGATGAATTTTACTTAAGTGAAACGAGTATTGGGTTTAGGGTATAATGGGTTTAAATTCAATATGGTGAAAAACCAAGTTTGGAAAAATTTGAGGTTGTAGTCGACTACTAAGCAAATTAGTCGACTACACTGTAATTGACAGAACTCTGAATATCAGTTTGAACACAGATTAGTCGACTACTCTGTGAATTAGTCGACTATATTGTAATTGACAGAAAGTTGATTTTCAGATTTTAACTCATAGTAGTCGACTACAAAATGAATTGGTTGACTACTCTGTAATTTATAGAATACCTTATATTCAATGCTTGTGCATGTAGTCGACTATAAGTTAAATTAGTCGACTATTAAGGATATGTATGCATATGTATTTGTTTTAAAACTTTAATTTAAATTTTTAATTGAACATATACCTAATTCTCTTCTTAATTTAACATGAAATTCTTCTTTTAATGGTTTTGTTAATATATCTGCTATTTGTTTATCAGTAGATATAAATTCTAATAAAATATCACCTTTAAGCACATGATCACGTAGGAAATGATGTCTAATATCAATATGTTTTGTACGAGAATGTTGAATAGGATTTTTAGATAAATTTATTGTACTTGAATTGTCACACATTATAGATGATATGAGACAATTTATGCCATAATCAGATAATGTTTGTTTCATCCATAAAACTTGAGCACATGCAAGACTTGCAACAATATATTCTGCTTCAGTCGTAGATAATGATACTGAATTTTGCTTTTTACTGAACCAAGATACAAGTGAATGTCCTAAGAAATGATATGTTCCACTTGTACTTTTTCTATCGGATTTGCATCCAGCAAAATCAGCATCACTATAAGATAATAAATCAATTGTGCTATTCTTTGGATAAAACAACCCATAATTTGTAGTATCTTTAAGATATCTAAAAATTCTTTTCACTGCTTTAAGGTGTGATTCTTTAGGATTAGATTGAAATCTAGCACATAAATATACACTAAACATAATATCAGGTCTACTAGCAGTAATGTAAAGAAGCGATCCAATCATACCTTGATAGAGCTTTTGATCAACATTCTTACCATTTTCATCTTTGTCAAGTGATATAGTAGTACTCATTGGTGTTGGTTTGCTTGTTGTATTTTCCATTCCAAAGCGTTTGAGTAACTCTTTTGTATACTTACTTTGATTGATGAATATTTCATCTTTTATTTGTTTGATTTGAAGTCCAAGGAAGAAATTTAGTTCACCCATGTGACTCATTTCAAATTCATCCTGCATAGTCTTAGCAAACTCTTGACAAAGATTATTATTATTAGAACCAAAAATAATATTATTTACATATATTTGAATTAATAATATATCTTTATTTATTTTCTTAATAAATAAAGTTAAATCAACCTTTCTAATTTCAAACCCTGAAGTTAAAAGAAACTTCTTTAATCTATCATACCAAGCACGAGTGCTTGTTTAAGACCATATAATGCTTTCTTAAGTTTAAAAACATGATTTGGAAAACTTTCATGTTCAAAACCAGGAGGTTGTTCTACAAAAACTTCTTCTTTTATAAAACCATTTAGAAAAGCACTTTTAACATCCATTTGAAATAGTTTAAAATTCATAAAACATGCAAATGCAAGTAAAATTCTAATTGATTCTAAACGAGCAACTGGTGCATAGGTTTTATCATAATCAATACCTTCTTTTTGATTATAACCTTGTGCAACTAATCTTGCTTTGTTTCTAACAACTTGACCAGATTCATCTAATTTATTTCTAAAAATCCATTTTGTTCCAATGATTGATTTATTTTGAGGTCTAGGTATAAGATCCCAAACATTATTTCTTGTAAATTGGTTAAGTTCATCTTGCATAGCAATTATCCAAAAATCATCAAGTAAGGCTTCTTTTATATTTTTAGGTTCAATAGTTGAAATAAAAGCAGTATGAGCAATCAAATTAAAATGGTGTTTTTGTAAAAATTTCATCAAAAGAAACATGCATTGATTCTTCAAGGACTAAAGTTCTTTTATTGTATATTCTATAAGCTTTGTTATGGTTAGAATATCCAACAAATATTCCTTCGTCAGATTTAGAATCAAATTTATCCAAATTATCCTTTGTGTTTAAAATAAAACATTTATAACCAAAAACTTTGAAATAAGAAACTTTAGGAATTCTATCATAAAGTAATTCATAAGATGTTTTCTTTAAGATAGGTCTTAATAAAACCCTGTTTAGAACATAACATGCTGTAGAAACAGCTTCTGCCCAAAAATACTTTGGTAAATTACTATCACATAACATGGTTCTAGCACATTCTTGTAAAGTTCTATTTTCCTTTCTACAACTCTATTTTGTGGTGCTGTTCTAGGAAAAGAAAATGTATGAGAAATACCATGTTTATCACAAAAATTTGCAAATAATTCATTTTCAAATTCACCTCCATGATCACTACGTATAGAAATTATAGAAAGAGATTTTTGATTTTGAATTCTTTTGCAAAATATAGAAAACTCATTAAAAGCATCATTTTTATGTTTAAGAAATATTACCCATGTAAATATTGAATAATCATCAATAAGAACAAAAGCATATCTACTACCATTTAAAGATGCTACTCTTGAAGGACCAAAAAGATCAATATGAATTAATTCTAATGGTCTACTTGTAGAAATTACATTTTTAGATTTGAAAGAAGATTTTTGCATTTTTCCTTGTTGACATGCATCACAAAAATTATCTTTATAAGAAAGCTTAGGTAAACCTTTTACAGAATCATTTTTAGAAATCTTAGAAATATGTTTAAAATTAACATGTTCAAAACATTTATGCCATAAAATAGAATCATTAGAAGATGCAAGAAGACAATGTTCATTAGAAATATTATTCATAGATAATACACATATATTATTTTTTCTATGTCCTTTAAATAATATAGTTATTAAATATTTGTCATAAATCAAACAAGATTCTTTTTCAAAAATAATTTTAAAACCTTTATCACAAAGTTGACTTATACTAAGCAAATTATGTTTAAGACCATCAACTAATAAAAAATTATCAATAAAAGGTTTATTTGGATTACCGACAATTTCAATACCGATAACTTTTCTTTTGTTGTTATCTCCAAAAGTGACGGTACCACCATCCTTATTTTGAAATGATGACAACGATTGTATGTTTCCAGTCATATGTTTGGAACAACCGCTATCCAAAATCCACCTATCTTTCTTGGGTACGTCATCTTGTGCCATAAAACACATATGAGCACTTTCCGTTTCTTTAATTTCTTCATCCAAATATGAATCATCACTATCATCCCATGTAGCCGCCATAACTTTCCTTTTCTTGTTGCTTTGAATATTATTGAAATTGTTGAAATAATTTGATTTTTGCTTATTCTTCAACAATGGAGAATCTTTCTTCATATGTTCTGGTTTGTTATACTTGAAGCAAAGTAAGTTATTTGAATTTGAATTCTTTGATTTAAACTTACATCATTTTATGAATTTTCTAAATTTGTGTGCAAACATGCTCATTTCTTCATCATCATCTGAATCTTCTTTATCGGAAGTAGCATTGAATGCAAGCATTTTTTTGTTCTTTGTTTAATCCTCATTCTTTCTATCTTCAATTTGAACTTCATAAGCCATAAGGTTGCCGATAAGGTTCTGAACCGTAAGAGTTGACAAATTATTTGCTTCTTCGATTACGGTAACCTTCTTTTCCCATTGTAGAGTAAGTGAACGAAGTATTTTTCTTACCATCTCGACTTGAGTGTATGTTTTACCAAGACCAATGAGAGAATTAGTAATATCGATGAATATTGTAAACATTTCTCCAATGGTCTCATTTTCCTTCATCTTGAACAATTCAAATCTGTGTACAAGAACAAAAATTTTAGATTCTTTAACTTTATTTGTACCTTCATGAGTTACCTCTAGTGTGTGCCAAATATCATATGCAGATATGGCCATTGACACTCTATTGAACTCATTCTTATCAAGTGCACAAAATAGTGCATTCATGACTTTGGAGTCAAGTTTGCATTGTTTCTTTGAGATGTAGTCCATTCTGAAAATGGAGTTGATGGCTTTTCGTATATTATTCCACAATATTCTAAAGTTCGTAGCCAATTGATTAAAAGTAAATCTTCATTCGTCACTTCTAATAGTTATAGTTCAATCCATCGAACATTGGTGGACGATTTGTAGAGTGATCTTCTTTGAATTGTGATGTATTTGTTGATGCCATCTTTCAACTTGCTTTGATACCAAATGTAGGATCTGAAATAGATACATTAAAACACTAGAGGGGGGTGAATAGTATTCTTTTAAAATTTATACAAAGTAGATTATTAATTGCAAATAAAGAATGACAATCTGAGAAAATCACAATCACAAACATAAAGTTTTATACTGGTTCTACCAACCCGGTGTACATCCAGTCCCCAAGAAAATCCCACTTGAGAGTTTTCACTATGATTTTGAATAAACTTACAAAATCAAAAGCAAACCTAACCAATTTGTAAGTTCCTACAAATTATAACACCAATTGACAAACACCTTGCCAATTTGCACATCAATCTCTAAACCAAGAGATTAACACCTCTCACGAATCAAGAGAACTTTTCTTTGAAGCAACAACTCAATTCCTATAAGCATTGATTTGTAGTGTTGTGTAGTAGTGGCTTAGGAATGATTCTAACTTCTGTAAATTGTCTGAATAATAAGTATTTGAATGAGGATCAAAGGCAATTTCAGAAACTTCTTTTTTTCTTCAAAATCAGAATTTTTGACACTTGAAAAATGCACAAAGATCAAAGCTTATGGGTATAGAATCATGTTCGATTTTTCTGAACAAATAACCTATTTAAAGCCCTTGAAAAGACAAGTTTTTGAACTTTAAAACGTTTGAAAAACGGCTAAAAACTATCACAAGTTTAAATTTAAACATTCAGAAAAACTGTCTTAGTAGTTGACTATAATGCATAGTAGTCGACTACTTTGTAATATAGAAAGTCTGAAATTCAAAAATTAAAGCTTAGTAGTCGACTATTCTTCTTTGTAGACGACTACTCTGTATTACAGAAAGTCTGAAAACAAAAATCAAAGATCAGTAGTCGACTATAATTGTTAGTGGTCGACTACACTGTAAAATAAATGTTCTGTAAAATAATTTTCAAAGCTCAGTAGTCGACTATATTTACTTGTAGTCGGCTACTCTGTAAAACTGAAGTTCTCTAAATTAAAATACAAAGCTGAGTAGTCGACTATAATTCTTAGTAGTCGACTACTCTGTAGTTTTATAGAGACTTATATCTTGAACTTAGACTACAGTAGTCGACTATTATTCTTATTAGTCGACTACTAAAGAGTAAAAATGTTATGTATAAACTATTTTTAGACTTAATGATAAACTAAATACTCTAATGGTTAACATAGGGGATTTCTATTGTTAACCAACACACTAAGCATGTGTTAGTGTGTTCTAATTTCTATGTGTGTGTGTGTGTGAGTGATCAAGGCTTTTACAAAAATTCTAAGTAAAGAAAGATGTAAAAATTATATCGATGTACTTGTTCTTCATCTTCTTTACTTCACAATACCTTGAACTCATATTGCACTTGTTCATATTTGATTTTGAAACCTACATTTAAATGTTAGTGCATATGTATAACTCACATAGTGATTCTCAATATGAATAAATTGTTATCATCAAACTTATATCATGGGGACATGATATCCAACAGAAAAGTGTTAGGACGAAATGAAGGTAAATACGGTGCAGATAAAAGGAGTTGGTTAGTAAATTTATACAATCATCGAGATCATTGGGCTCCTGTGTATCTTAAATATACTTTTACTGTAGGAATGCTATCTACTCAACTGAGTGAGGGAATTAATGCTTTTTTTTGTCATTTTGTGAATGCCAATACCGAGTTACATTATTTTATTAAGCAATATGATAATGTCGTAGAAGCTCGATGAGTCGCTGAACTTGAGCAAGATTTTTAAGTCCACAAAGTCAATTCCTGCATTGATAATTAAATATCCAATTGAAAAACAAGCTAGTGAGAATTTTGCAAAGAATATGTTTACTATCTTTCAGAAACAACTCAAGGATAGTTACTCTATGCTTCATGAAAGGTTGTCGAAGGATGGCGCAAGTGCTACTTATGCCGCTTGGAATATAGATAGGAAGGCTAAAAGCAAGAAGATAGTAAAGTATCATGTTGTCTTTGATGCATCCAGAGAAAAAAGAATTAAGTGCTCTTGTGCGAGATTTGAGATGGAAGGTATATTATGCAAACATAGCTTGCACATTTTAGTAAAGAAGCAAGTATTAAAATTTTTATCAATATATATTATGTAACGATGGACAATTAATGCAAGACATGTTGGTTTAAATCGTTATAACTTTTTGTTTTATACATAGCTTGCTCAAACATTATATGCGCTTAAAATAGCTTGCTCAAACATTATACACACATACACATTTTCGTTTTATAGTTTTTGAGTTTAAATCATATAAATATGAAACTAATAGTTATATACATATACATATATACTAGTTTCCTATTTATTGATTTTGTTTTGGAAAATAATGAGTTTAGCTCTATAAATATAAAACACATAAATATAATTTCATACCCACATATTCGTTTCATGTTTATATGTGCTTAAAATTATTTCATTAATTAACAAGTTTAAAATCAATGAAATCATGTTTATTTGTAAAATTATGTGTTTAAGGATTAAAGGCTCAATTACATCATGTTGCATCTTTTCCTAAGTCCATTAATCCATTCAAAATGAATATGCAAGTTTGTTTGTCAAAATTCGAAGTGTATTGAGTTTTCATATTTTGGACTATTTTACAAAATGACGAGTTTTCACATTTGGGAAACACAATTTAAAAAATTCTTTTTGTAACATGTTTATTTTTATGTTTATAAATATTTCCCAAAGTTTTATATTTTTTAGAATTTATTTACTATTTTTAAAGGCACTTCAAAACTCATATTTTTAATCTGAACAATGCATGTGCACATTATCAGTCGACTAAGAAACAATATCAGTTGACCGATGAAAATGGTTAGAATGTGTGTTTTTATCTGCTCAGTTGACTGATGAACCATTAGTTGACCAATGCAAGCCATCAGTCGACTGATGAGTTCATCAGTTGACCGATGACAGGCGAGCGGCCTATAACGATTAGCTCATCAGTCGACTGATGAACATTATCAGTCAACCGACGGCGTTCCAATGGCTATATTTCCAGTTTCTGCAATTTTTGTCGCTTTTGTTGGGTTTTTTTTTGTTTTTGGGGTTTATTTTGTGAACCTATATATACCACATGCCCTCTAACTTCTGAATGATCTAAGGAAGTTTTAAAACAAGTTTACAAGAGTTTAATGGTGCTTGGAGTTTGTTTTTTCAAGTGTTTATGTGAAGTGGTTTTCACAAGAGGAAGAGAAGATTGTTCATTCTTGTTTAGGCTTCAATTTCTCATCTCCATCACTCTTGTTGCAGAGAAGTTTTTGCTAACTCAATTCTAGCTTTATCTATTTATTTGTTGATTATCAATTTTATTAAGCTAGTTTTTATATTGAGTTTGCATTTCATTATACTCATTATTTACACACACAACTCACTTGAGCTTCTAGTATTTTCACATATTGTATATTTGAGTTGTGGGAGTTGTAACATTGATAGTGAGCTTAATTCAGTTCTCATCTTATTTAGAGAATAAACACTTTTATTTGAGAGACTATTTGTTGAGATCACATTGTAAAACACAAGGACATCGAGAGGAGTGCGTGGTGAGAGACGGGATCGATTCCAAGAAAAGTGGTGTCGGTAGTAAAGCCTAGGGAGAGGTAGCAAATCCGAGCACTTGAGGAAGTCAACACGGGCCATGCCAACATTTAGAGAGTGTATTGTGTGATTACAATTGTGTTAGTTGTGAAAATTTTTGGTGAGCTAGAAAACTGATTGTGTGAGTTGTAAATGTTTACAGTGAATGTTGAAAACCGGTTGTGATAGTGGAGATTCTCCTCGTGAGTGAGGAGCGGAGATCTAGGTCGAGGGTGATCGAACTCTGTGATCATATAGCGTGTTTGAGTTTGCCTTGGCGTATTATCTGTGCACATTGTTTATTGCTTTCTATACGCCATTGTCTTGTGTTTATATCGCCCTTGTTTTAATTACACATCCTTGCATATAATTTATTATATATCATAATTTCTAGGATAATTGTTAATAAGTTTTAAATTAGCACTAATATCCGATAAGATTAGCATATACCCTATTCACCCCCTCTAGGGTTATTTCATTTGGTATAAGAGTTTGGTGCTCTTTGATTTGAGGCTTAATTGCCTAGAGTCAAAGATCCTCACTTTGATTTAATGCTAATCTAGTTTTGCTTCTCGTATTACTTGCATTTACATCATAAATATGCACGGTGTACCTATGTCACGCCCTGCTTCCCAAAATACACGGGAACTGGAACGTGAACAAGCCCGTGACGTATTAGATCAAGGAGAATAAATAAAAATAAATATTTCTCCTCAACCTAATACGCTAAGCCTCTGGAAATAAGTACAATGCGAAGTCACAGGTCCCCGATCACAATCAGCAAGAATATAATAGACAAACTCAGAATAAAATAATACATATCACAAATGAATATCATCAAAGACATAATACTCGGGTCAAACATGCACTTATACATATCTGAACAAATGAATACTGGAGAAATGTAAAATACAATGATCAAGCAGAAAATAAATGCTACAAAAGTAAACTAAGATCATCGAACAACTAGAGGGAATAACTAAACTTTGGCTTCTTCTGCTCGGTCTGCAAGGCACTCCTGCTGAGAATCCTCTGGCTCCAACTGAACCTATTCTTCCTCTAAGTCTGACGTACACCAGAGAAAACAGGTGTACGTCAGCGTGTATAGCACACGGCAAGACCCCACAAAAGAAAATAGAACGATCAAAAACCCAAGCTAAAAACGATACGAAAACCGAAATGACAGAAGAACATGCAATTGGAAATCCAATAAAATTAAAATGCAACCCACTACTAAAATATAATAATCAGGAGAATCCAAAAATCAAACGGTAATGAGATCATGCAACTAGCGATCAGACTAATCATCCAAGTAACATGTGCATACACTAAATGGAATTAATACTTAAAAATCTACAACATGAGACGTAGTACGTCGAGCGAAATAATCCAAACAAGGAAACCCTCATGTATATACCATATGTCTCAAATTGTAGATAATTAAATATTAACACTGATCTATGTATGAAAAGAAACACAACTAGCCTACATCTCACAAGAATCATACTTAGCCAAGAATCGAGGTCATGTAACTAGCCATTCTATAACAGGTCACTGGCCACATCTCACACAAAGTCAATGCTCCTATCACCGGATAACTAGCTGTTCACAAATCCCCTACGTGCATCCAATCCTGCTACACATGCGGCCAGAGGACTACACGTAAACCGTTTTCTGCCTGGTCCGAACTCAAGCAAAACTCGGGTGACGAAACGATTTCACTGACTAAAGTGATGTACACACTTCACTTTAACCCTACAAACCAACCCCAGTGGCGACACCAACCACTGACGCGAGCCTGGAAGATACATCAACAGCCTTATCCGATCACATGAATATTAACTTCCCCATCCCAACTCTACTCGTTTTTCTAAATCAACCATAATCCTCATTGAAACTCGGGTTCACCACCTAAACTCAGTCAACGAACACACACGTGTCACTAAGTCTGTTCATGACGCACAATGCCACTAAGTCATGAACTACTAAGGGTTCTCAATCACAACAAGGAGATAATAAATAAAACTAATTTCATACAACAACATCATGGCATATCGAATAATCAAAATTAATAGGAATAAATCATAAACATCGTCTCCATAATTCAGAAGAATAATCTTTTTCCAAATTAATTCATTTTAAATTACTTCTCTTATCCGTTAATCTAAAAATAATTCATTTCTAAAATAAATTCCTTTAAATTATTATAATTATCTAAAAAATGATTCTTTTGCCGAACTAAATTCTTTTAACTTATTATAATTTTCCTAAAATGATTCCATTGCCAAATAAATTTCTTTAAAATTATTTATTAATAATTCAAATAATCTTTTTATAAAACAATTTCCTTTAAAATTCTTTAATATCATTCAACGACAAATCCACACATGATATCAAAATATTCACATTATAACTAAACTATGCACGTACTTAATTAACAGTATATCTAAAAATTTGTAAAGACGAGTCAATAAGTAACGGGATCTTGCCTCGGGGTTCGTCGAATGATTCGACGTCGACGGCACGGGTCGGATCGGACGCGGAGGAGTACGACGTCGGAAGGAACTCCGACGAGGGCTACGGGATCTCAGCGACGCTCGAGCTATTCTTCATGGTCGGCGTCGCTGACCGTGGAGGGGAGGAGGTGCGGGCGTGGCTGCAGGGGCTGACCGGAGTTCAAGCTCGGCGTGTGGCGAAGCGACGGCGACAAGCGGCAGCGGGCTGAGCGCGGAGGGGAGAGTGGATTCGGTCGGCTTTCGGCTGGCCGGCGAAGTGCGGCGGGGCGGCGGGGCTCAGGGCGGCGCGGATGTGGTAGAGGCGAGGTGGTGCTGCTGGGTTGTTGGCGGTTGTAGCTGGGGTTCACCGGAGGTTGACGGTGGGGCTGGTGAAGGGGAGAAGGTTGAGGGTTCGTCGGCGTTCAGGGAAGGCGGTGTTGGGTTGGCGGACGCGGGGGCCAGAGGTGGTGGAGGCTATGGGTTCGTGGGGTTTCTAGAGAGAGGAGGCTGGCGGCGCGGGGAGGCTGAGGCGGTGATGCTGGGCGGCGGTGGTGAGGAGTACGACGGCGACGAGCAGGCGGAGCTTGGGGCGTGGGGAGATGGTGATGGAGGAGCTAGGCACGGGGTTTGCAGGTTGGGGTAGTAACGGATCTGTGAAGAAGAGAAGGAGAGAGAAAACACTATATATATATTACGACTAAATACGCAACCAAAATATAATATGTAAAAATACAAAAATCAAAGCTAAACAAACACCAACATTGTAATAACCTTTAATAACCCTATTCACAAACCATAAAGCCATAACACCACACACTCACACCGAAAAATAACAACTCCTATCCAAAGAAAAATATAAGAATAAAACGATATTGATATAATATGATCTATGAAAAATACAAAAATAAGATAGAAAAAACAGAAGAGTAACACGATGTAAAACAATATAAGTTAAAATAATAAAAAATACAAATCTGATAAGAAGAAACATAAATGAAAGACTCGATGCATTTAAATAAGTAACGAACAAACTGACAGTATAAAACTCAAGATAACTCAACACATTCAAAAATCGTAGAATACACTGTAACATAAATGCTTACTAACAATACTAACACTCACAAACATACTACTAAATAAAGAAGTATAATATATAAAAACGAAAACTATAAAGGTAAAGTAGGTATATAAGCAAATGAAAACATAAGAAGAGCATAATTCTGTATAATAAAAACACTGATGCATCGTAGATAAACATAGTTACACGGTTGATACTAGAAATAATGAATGACTACAAATCAATAACATAGTAAATATAATAATCTAAGTGAATACACTATAATGAAAAGAAATAGTAATTATAAAAGAATAAAAAGTAAAGCACAACACAAGTAAGCGAAAATAATGAATAGAGAATGAACAAAAACTAATAACACAATAAAAGATGTAATCTAAAAATATCATAAAATAAATACTAAAAATAACACGCATATATAATGTATTTTGTTTCAATGACAAAACAATACATATCGAAAACGAAGCAAACAACAACAAATATACAATACACTATAACAAACCATGAATAAATGCCTTACATACTCATATATGCTATTTAGAATACTCTTTTATATTGGTTATAAAAGGGTCATAGTTAATGTAACAAAATAACTATATAATTAGTAACTCAACTCTAAACTTGACAATATGAATAACTGCTTAAATATCAAAATACATGACTCTTAAAAATAACAAAACCAATGCGAACATACTAAAATAATCTAACAAGACAAAACTTACTGATAAGAAACTATATACTAAAAATGTAAAGGA
>BQKN01036058.1:17387-45359 GCA_022839385.1 Asparagus kiusianus
GATATTAAATTCATGAACTTATTAAAGTATATTACTAAAAATATGAATAATATATAATAATCTAAAACATAAGTAAATAACAGGTGGTATGACAGATAAGTGCACACATACACGATATAAATATGCAAAAGTATATTTTTAAACACAAGAAAATAATCTAAATATCAGATATGCTATGTAATGTGTGTGTGAAGCCTAGAGCAATGCAAAACACTTAATGATATGACTTGAACAATTGAAAATATATAAGTAATGGTATATATTTTTAATGAAAAACACACAATATAACACTGTGTATGATACATAAAATAATATAATAAATAATACAGAAATCAATACAATTAAACGATATATAAGTCAAATCAAAGAAAACATAGTTGTAAAAATAATAATACATAAAATAATGACCGGAACGAGGATAGATCAGAGATACAAAGAGAGGGTAATCGCGAAGCGATGGGACAAGAACCGTAGAAACTCCGGAGTCAAAGAGTGATAAGATAGGGACGAAGCAAAATCTATCAAGAAAATGGAATAAGGGCTCAAGAATAGTCTCACAAATAAAATCATGATATGTATCTAAATTGTCCATTATATTCTTACTAGCGAGGATTCGGGACCGTGACCTACATGGGCCACCAAAAAAACCTGTCACGCCCCGCTTCCTAAAATACACGGGAACCGGAACGTGAACAAGCCCGCGATGTATTAGATCAAGGAGAATAAATAAAAATAAATGTTTCTCCTTAACCTAATACGCTAAGCGTTTGGAAATAAGTACAATGCGAAGTCACAGGTCCCCGATCATAATCAGCAAGAATATAATAGACAAACTCAGAATAAAATAATACATATCACAAATGAATATCATCAAAGACATAATATTCGGGTCAAACATGCCCTTATACATATCTGAACAAATGAATACCGGAGAAATGTAAAGTACAATGATCAAGCAGAAAAGAAATGCTACAAAAGTAAACTAAGATCATTGAACAACTAGAGGGAATAAATAAACTTTGTCTTCTTCTGCTCGGTCTGCAAGGCACTCCTGCTGAGAATCCTTTGGCTCCAGCTGAACCTGTTCTTCATCTAAGTCTGACGTACACCAGAGAAAATAAGTGTACGTCAGCGTGTATGGCACACGGCAAGACTCCACAAAAGAAAATAGAACGATCAAAAACCCAAGCTGAAAACGATACGAAAACCGAAATGATAGAAGAACATGCAATTGGAAATCCAATAAAATTAAAATGCAACCCACTACTAAAATATAATAATCAGGAGAATCCAAAAATCAAACGGTAACGAGATCATGCAGCTAGCGATCAGACTAATCATCCAAGTAACATGTGCATACACTAGATGGAATTAATACTTGAAAATCTACAACATGAGACGTAGTACGTCGAGCGAAATAATCCAAATAAGGAAACCCTGATGTATATACCATATGTCTCAAATTGTATATAATTAAATATTAACACCGATCTATGTATGAAAAGAAACACAACTGGCGTACATCTCATAAGAATCATACTTAGCCAAGAATCGAGGTCATGTAACTAGCCATTCTATAATAGGTCACTGGTCACATCTCACACAAAGTCAATGCTCCTATCACCGGATAACTGGCTGTTCACAAATCCCCTACGTGCATCCAATCCCGCTACACATGCGGCCAGAGGACTACACGTAAACCATTTTCTGCCTGGTCTGAACTCAAGCAAAACTCGGGTGACGAAACGATTTCACTGACTAAAGTGATGTACACACTTCACTTTAGCCCTACAAACCAACCCCAGTAGCGACACCAACCACTGATGCGAGCCTGGAAGATACATCAACAGCCTTATCCGATCATATGAACATTAACTTCTCCATCCCAACTCTTCTCGTTTTTCTAAATCAACTATAATCCTCATTGAAACTCGGGTTCACCACCTAAACTCAGTCAATGCACACACACGTGTCACTAAGTCTATTCATGACGCACGAGGCCACTAAATCATGAACTACTAAGGGTTCTCAATCACAACAAGGAGATAATAAATAAAACTAATTTCATACAACAACATCATGGCATATCGAATAATCAAAATTAATAGGAATAAATCATAAACATCGTCTCCATAATTCAGAAGAATAATCTTTTTACAAATTAATTCATTTTAAATTATTTCTCTTATCCGTTAATCTAAAAGTAATTCATTTCTAAAATAAATTCCTTTAAATTATTATAATTATCTAAAAATGATTCTTTTGCCAAACTAAATTCTTTTAAGTTATTATAATTTTCCTAAAATGATTCCATTACCATATAAATTTCTTTAAAATTATTTATTAATAATTCAAATAATCTTTTTATAAAACAATTTCCTTTAAAATTCTTTAATATCATTCAACGACAAATCCACACAAGATATCAAAATATTCACATTATAACTAATCTATGCACGTACTTAATTAACAGTATATCTAAAAATTTGTAAAGACGAGTCAATAAGTAACAAGATCTTGCCTCGGGGTTCGTCGAATGATTCGACGTCGATGGCACGGGTCGGATCGGACGCGGAGGAGCACGGCATCGGAAGGAACTCTGACGAGGGCTACGGGATCTCAGCGACGCTCGAGCTACTCGTCATGGTCGGCGTCGCTGACCGCAGAGGGGAGGAGGCGCGAGCGTGGCTACAGGGGCTGACCGGAGTTCAAGCTCAGCGTGTGGCGAAGCGACGGCGACAAGCGGCAGCGGGCTGAGCGTGGAGGGGAGAGTGGATTCGGTCGGCTGTCGGCTGGCCGGCGAAGTGCGGCGGGGCGGCGAGGCTTAGGGCGGCGCAGATCTGGTAGAGGTGAGGTGGTGCTGCTGGGTTGTTGGCGGCTGTAGCTGGGGTTCGCCGAAGGTTGACGGTGGGGCTGGTGAAGGGGAGAAGGTTGAGGGTTCGTCGGCGTTCAGGGGAGGCGGTATTGGGTTGGCGGACGCGGGGGTCAGAGGTGGCGGAGGCTATGGGTTCATGGGGTTTCTAGAGAGAGGAGGCTGGCGGCGAGGGGAGGCTGAGGCGGTGATGCTGGGCGGTGGTGGTGAGGAGTACGACGGCGACGAGCAGGCGGAGCTTGGGGCGCGGGGAGATGGTGATGGAGGAGCTAGGAACGAGGTTTGCAGGTTGGGGTGGCGACGGATCTGTGAAGAAGAGAAGGTGAGAAAAAAAACTATATATATATATATATACACACACACACACACATATTTATATAGAGGAAATTATGGTTTAGAGATTTAATTAAAAATATTAACAATCACGAAATAAATTAAATAATTATGTGAAAATTATCTACTCATTAAAACATACCAGTTGTAGTAGTATAACCGATAATACACAACAATAAAATAATACAAGAAATTACACAATTAAATAAGAATAATTAATAAAAATATAATTACTTATATCTAAAATTAAATAATTACGGGATAATTATCCATATAGTAAAACATACCAGTTATACTAATACGACAGATAATATATAACAGTAGAAATAATACAGCAAATTGTATAATGAAAACGTAATTAATAATACAACGTATTATACGAAATTATATGTAATAAATAATAATAATACTACATATTATGTAAAATAATATATAATAGTATCAAAAAACATAACAGATAAATTCTAGAAATTTTATACTACACTAAATAAATTTATAATTATCAAAATTACATAAATATAAAACTTGATTTTTAAATCATAGAAAATTCTAGAAAATTGCGAAAAATTCAAATACTCTTAAAAATAATAATTAAATATTTTAAAATACCAAAAAATTTATTTTAACTAGTATAAAAATTCACGGTCCTTACAACCTAGTTTAGGCTATGTCATTATTATTGCTCTAAGAATTGATAATTTCCCTTATGCTCATGGTGTGTTAAATTTAAATTTTTTATTAGAACTTGTAAAACCCCATGAATTTTGGAAAATAGTGTGAATTATATTGATAAATAAGCTCTAATTATGATGAATACTATTTATGGATGAATGATTATACTAACTATTGATTTGAGATTAGTTAATAGTATATATGAGAGTATACAAAGGTTAAACATGCACAAAGAAGAAATCTAGAAAAATTACTAGTTAAGAGTATATATGCATTATACATTGATACACTTCGAATCTGAAAAACTCAAAAGACAAAAAGTTGTAGGTATCTTTAATAGCTTTCCAATGCATCTTAAATTACCTTATTCTGAGGTCGGACGTGAAAGTTACAGCTAAAGTACAGAAGACTATTTTCCTAGTCTGACTAGGTTTCCTGTTTTGGGTTTGGGCTATTTTGATTCGGGTTTGCAGTTATATGTATACATGTTTACACATGAAAAATATTTTTTATCAGTATTCCAAACCCTAGTAGCCCCTCTTCCTCTCTCTCAAACCCTAATCATAATTTGTGAGATTTGGGAGAGTTCTTGAGGCGTTTGTCGAGAGGAAGGCATGCTTTTGCGACTTTGGTGAAGAGGGATCTTGCACGCACGTGTTTAGGAGTTCAACACGACGTTTGAGATAAGATCATCTTCCTCCAAACATCTCTCTATAGTTAATACAAGGTTTAATATATTTAATTGATGAATCTCATATTTAAGCTTAACTCGATGTTTTAAAATCTTAGTTTATGTGTTAATCTTTAAACCAATATGAAAATCTGTAGTTTTAGTTGTTGTTTATATTAGTTTGATGATCATGATCATTAGGGTTGTATTTAATTTCATTTTAACTTGTTAATCATGCTTAAATCATGTTTAAACCCGAGTTTAATAACTATTTGAGTTTTCTTGCTAATTAAAGAGGTCAAAACCCTAGGTTGATGATACCTAAGTGATGTGAGCTTATTTAAATGAATTTATCTTTGTCCAATATTTAGAATTTATCATGTTTACTTAACCATATTTATAAATTAGGTTATTTAAGAAATTTTGATTAATTAGGATGTTAAACTCTAATTAGTTTAATTCAAGTGTTTATATCATGATGAGTTAATTCATGTTAAGTAATTATGAAAGATTTTATCTTATTATATGCCTTATGTTGATAAAAATAACTTTTTAAATAAATTTACAAAATACATAACATCAGAAACCTGAACTTGTGTTTTTCTCTCTGGTTGGTCGGCCGACCAAGACTAGCCGATCGATCGGTGAGGTCCTGAGCGTGCACATTGTGTGCATGGTTGCTTTCGGTCGACCAATGCCCTAAGGGCGTGCACATTGTGTGCATGGTTGTTTTTTTGTGTGATTATTTTTGCATCATTTGACCGTGAGTGTGGGGTTCGAGCCGCACGATGACACACGTACAATCATGAGCATACATGAATAGTGTTGTAGCACTTATATAGATATCCTAGAGAGGATTATTACATGTATTGTATTCAACCACACATGGGGTATATGTTATTTAAACATTATATATATGTATGGATATTATTGATGAGCACCGCTCAGTACTACTTGGGATAGTGTGTTGATATACCATTAGTACAAGCCATTGAGTCAGGTTTTAGGATGCTTGATTTAGTAGTCCGTCCCGTACGTAGATGCGATGAGGCTTATGAGCCGTATACCTAGGATGCCTTGATTTGGTAGTCCGTCCCGCACGTTGATGCGATGAGACTAATGAGCCATGTACACTATTAGGATGCCGATTTGGTAGTCTGTTCCGCATGACAATACAATGAATTATAAGCTTTGTAAGGATTTGCATTATGATAATTATCTAATAGCCCGAGTCTTGGTGGGTGCCATTATGAACATGACTCATCGCTGAGTTATATATGACCGAGGTACTTTACTCTTATGGATACGCGTGATTATATACTGTTGTTTATATTATCCTCTAAGGGATAGTGGAAGATATTTTTGGTCCGATATTGTGATGACTTTACTTTCTTGTAATGCTTTCCTTTATTCCTAGTTTAGAATTAATAATTAGCGATTAATAATTTGAGACATGTGATATATACATGTGAGTTTCCTTGTTTGGATTATTTCACTCGACGTATCAGTTTTGTGTTGTAGGTTTCTAAATATTAATTCTATTTAGATTATTTATTCTTAGTTCGATATTGATATTTAGTTATCTACAATTTGAGACATATAATATATACATGAGAGTTTCCTTGTTTGGATTATTTCGCTCGACGTACTATATCTCGTATTGTAGGTTTCTAAATATTAATTCCATTTAGATACATGATAAATAATCTAGGTAGACTATGCTTAATAGATAGAGCCTCCATCATTTCTAGTAGCCCTTCTCCTAGGGGAGGATGAAGATAATCTTGCTGTAGCACTCTGACGTTTTTGTTGTTTCTCTTTTTATTTTCTAATACCTTTCAGCCAGCAGCTCAGAGTTTCAGAGAGTCGCAGGATGACAGACTTCTAGCATAGTCGCTGTCACATGTTTTTAGTAGACGAGACTCCACCATAGTTGATATTTTTTTTGGACATTTAAAGTTTTGTATTTCATCTTGAAAAGCATGTGTGCCTTAATTTATTTTTAGTTGACTCATATTGAGATACTTCACATTTATTTCAGACTTCAGTTGTATACAGTTTATTCAGTTGAGACATGATTATATTTATTAGATATCTCTTTCTACATCATGTCTAATGCACTTGTTTCCCGTATTTTGCCTGTTTTGTACCTACACTTGTTGATTCCACTAGAGAGATATTACTATAATTGTGAAATGTGTTGTTGCATAATGTGGGTGCATGGCAGGTTTGACATCTCTGGGTTCACCTTGGACTGCAGCCATGTGTGAAAATAAGGGTGTTACAGTTGGTATCAGATCTCTAGTTCCAGCATCCTTAGGATCATCCTGTGTCGAGTCGTGAATCAAGAATAGAGTTTTTTAGGATTCATGTATAGAGTCCACTAGAGATTCCTAGATTGAGTGAGGATGTATTACGTATATCTCAAAAAATTTAGAATTTTTTATGATAACTATTTTACTTTGATTATAAAGTATTTGCGTGGAAGATATGTGATACGTATTTCTTATTGTTATGAGTTATATTTATGCCTTTTGCATGTGGTCTCATTACTATGTCTTATAAACTCTCTTCCTAAAATGTATAGATGGCCGGACGGGGACGTAGACGGAGAGGATCCCGTACACAGAGAGTTATGCAGGATGAGCTAGCTCTTGAGCAGTAGCAGACTCCACCCGAGCAGCAGCAGGCTCCACCTGAGCCGCAGCAGGCTCCGTAGTATATGATTGACCTTAGGGCCCCTATAGCAGCTAGGCTAGCAGCGCTCGAGGAGCGAATGACAAACCAGATCCCACTAGTAGTACCACCACCTGTAGTGTCACCACCGGTGACTCCAGCTATACATATCACAGAGGAGTCCCCAGAGGGTACACCAGGAGTTACACCACCACCAGTTGTCGACAAAGCCACAGAGCAGGAGACTTGGCTCCGTCTAGTTGAGCGGAACCAGAAGATGAGGGCACCGGAATTCCAGGGATCATTAGATTTACTAGTAGCCCACAAGTGGAAGGAAGACGTAGGGAATATTCTTGATCTACTTAACATTAATTTAGTGCAAAAGTAGAGATTGGCAGCTTTCAGCCTTAAGGGTGATGCCGGAGGATGGTATAAGCTTTAGTTCACCCCACAACACCGGATGATACTCACTTAGGAATATTTTGTTTACTTTTTCGATGAGTAGTACATCTCTTCTGTGGCACGGGCAGGGAAAGTGCTAGAGCTATCCAAACTGAAGCAGGAATATATGACTGTAGCTGACTATAAGAGCAGATTTATGAGTTTACTTCACTTAATGGGCATGTGACGAACTGGAGAGCGCCAGGCTCAGATGTTTCTTATTGGGCTTCATCCAAGCCTTCATCGTTATCTCATTTCCAGACGATTCCACTCAGTTCGAGAGGTAGTTGATGCCGCTAATTCGTAAGAAATAGGGACTGTGATATTTCAGAAGACCAAGGAAGGTAGTACTAAGGCAGGACAATATGGTGACAAGGCAAGGGCAAGAGACCTTTTGCAGGACCGGGAGGACCATAGCAACAGGGTAAGGATTTTCAATACCAGTAGCAAAGACCTTCTAAGAAGGGGTCACAACATGATTCTAGAATGCCACAACAACGCATGATTCAAGGTGCATGTCACAACTGCAACAAGATCAGTCATAGGGCGAATGATTGTCACAGCACACCAGTAGGAGGCGAGCAGGGCAGAGATCAGGGCTAGTAGCAGGGACGTGGATAAGGACATCATAACTATGGTCCGGGTCAGCAGTTGCAGGGCTACGGTTATGGCCAGCAGCAGAGAACCGAGGTACCACCGACAGTTCCGAGGATTGAGAGGCCAACAGGCTAAATACACACCATCCAGGAGATTCCTCAGGGATAGATAGTTATATATGTTCCACCGCCTTCAGCATTGCAGTCTCCAGTCATTGATAGGGTTTATACAGTCATACCACACGACCATAGTGCAAGTGGAGCCATAGTAGAAGGTACTTTCTTAGTGAACTCCTTCCCAGCTCGAATATTGTTCGATTTAGGAGCTTCACATTCCTTTATTTCTCATACCTTTATAGATAGGCTTCAACTTGTAGCACATCCCTTAGATGTACCATTATTAGTCTCTACTCCTTTAGGTGAGGTGTCCTTATTAGAGAGTATCTGTAGGATATGTATCATCAGTCCAGATGAGTCTGAGTTTATCATTGATTTGATCATTTTGTAGATGTCAGATTTTGACGTCATTCTTGGTATGGATTGGCTATCATCCTACCATGTCAGTATCGATTGTTTTGCTAAAATAGTTAGCTTACGAGCGTCCAATGGGTCTGAGTTAATTATAGCAACCTCATAGGATAATTAGTTTACAGAATAATTCCTAGCGTACATCGAGGAGGTGATGCTGAGGGATCAGAGTGCTAATTTTTGCGATACTAGAGTCATCTTAGAGTATTAGGATGTCTTTCAGGACATACCTGAGTTACCTCCTGTGAGAGAGGTTGAGTTCTGCATTAAGTTGCAGCCAAGCACATCACCAATATCCCGAGTACCCTATCATATGGCACTTGTTGGGATGAGGGAGCTACAGACTCAGCTGGATAAGCTTTTGTCTCAGGGTTTCATTTGCTAGAGTCATTCATCGTGGGGAGCGCTGGTTCTCTTCGTGAAAAAGAAGGATGATAGTATGCGCTTATGTATAGATTATTGTGAGTTGAATAAGATCATTATCCTGAATATGTATCCACTACCAAGGATTGATGACTTATTCGACCAATTCTAGGGAGCATAGTACTTCTTGAAGATTGATCTTCGTTCTGGTTATCATTAGTTATGAGTTCGGGAGATGGATATTCTCATAACCGCCTTTTTGACTCGATATGGGTCTTTCAAGTTTCTTGTCATGACATTTGGGCTGACTAATGCACCCGCGATATTTATGGGTTTGATGAACCGGGTTTTTTGTCCATATTTGGACCAGTTCGTTATCGTATTCATTGATGACATCCTTATCTATTCGAGATCGGAGGCAGAGCATGAACAACATCTTTGATTAGCATTACAAACTTTGTGGGAGCATCAGTTATATGCTAAGTTAAGCAAGTATGAGTTTTAGCTATCTACGGTCAGATTTTTAGGCCACGTTATCAGCAAGGAGGACATTATAGTAAATCCAGCGAAAGTTGAGGTAGTACTTGATTAGGAGCCACCGAAGATCATTACAAAGATTTGTAGCTTCTTAGGTTTGGTCGGCTATTACAAGAAGTTTATTCAGGACTTCTCGAAGATTAGAACGCCACTTATATGCCTTACGAAGAAGGGTGTACAGTTTGTTTGGAGCACAGAGTACTAGGAAGCTTTTGAGATCTTGAAGGCTAAGTTGACTACAGCGCTTGACTACAGCGCCAGTATTGATTATCCCAAGTAGTGATAAGACCTTTGTCGTCTACACAGATGCATAGATATCGGGTCTAGGAGGTGTTTTGATCCAGACCCAGAGAGTTGTGGCTTACATTTTGTGGCAGTTGAGGATGCATGAGCAGAACTGTCCCACACATGACTTTGAGTTAGCAGTAGTGGTCTTCGTACTGAAGACATGGAGACACTATCTTTATGGAGTGCAGTTCCAGCTATTCACGGATCACCAGAGCCTAAAATACCTTTTTTCTCAGAAAGAACTCAACCAGAGACAACGATGATGGGTCGAGTTTATTAAAGATTATGAGTTCGCAATTCAGTACCATCCGGGGTAGGCGAACATCGTAGCAGACATGTTGAGCAGGAAGCGTCGACATTAGATTTCAGCTTTGAGGTGCTCGTTGTATCAAAATCTTCACACCCTTAGCGAGTTTGATTTTAGGCCGAAGATTGGCGGGAGCAGCACATTTTTGGGAGCTTTGTCTGTGCAACCATCTTGGACTAATAGGGTGGTCAGAGCTCAGCTAGAGGACTCTTGAATTCAAACCCGAAAGGAAGAGATTTCCAAAGAGACAAAGATTGATTAGACCATTGGAGTAGATGGAAGACTTTGAATGAATGGCCGATTAGTGATGCCAAGTAATCCACAGTTGAGGAAAGACTTATTTGATGAGGCGCATCATACCAGGTACAAAGTGAAATTATCCTAGAGGGGGTAAATATGGTATATGTTAATCTAATCCGAAATTAATACCAATTTAAAAACTAATTAACAATATCCTTGAAATTATGATATACAATAATATATATGAGCAAGGATATGTAATTAAACTAAGCGCGATATAAATATGAGACAGTGGCGATATAGAATATAATAAACAATGAGCACAAATAATATGCCAAAGTAAACTCAAACACACAATGTGATCACAGAGTTTGGTCACTCCCGACCTACGTCTCCGTTCCCCACTCTCGAGAAGAATCTCCACTATCACAACTTATTTTTAGCGTTCACTGAAAACATTTACAACTCACACAATCAGTTTTTTAGTTCACCGAAAACTTTCATAACTCACACAATTGTAATCACATAATATACCCTCTAAGTGTTGGCCTAGCCCGTGTCAACTTCCTCAAGTGCTTGGTTTTACCACCTCTCCCTAGGCTTTACTACCAACGCCACTCCTCTTGAAATTGATCCTGTCTCTCCTAACCACTTCTCTCAGTATTCTTGTGTATTATAATGTGATCTCACAATTAAGTACAATAAAAATAGTTTGTTCTCTATTACAAAGATGAGATCTAAGTGTAAGCTCACTCAAACACACATACAACCCAAATTATACAATATATGAAAATACTCAAGCTCAATGATTGTGTGTGAAACAATAAGTAAATATGAAATCTAAACTCAAATCAATATAGCAAATATATGAGATAATGAAAACGTAAATAAGCTAGATGAGGAGTTTAGAAAAACTTCTCTAAGAGCAAAGAGGAATGTAGATGATGATTTGAGGTTGAACTCCTCGAAACCGAAATCAAGCTCTTCTCTTTGTGAAACTTTCTTTACACAAACAAACCAAAGTTTCTCTCTCTTAAAACTCAGAAACAAACAACCTAGAACACTTGTAAAAACACTTCAAAAACTCTACAAAAGAACTAAGGCAAGAGGGGTATATATAGCCCCAAAAACTCAGCTCACAAAAAGTAGCCGTTGGCTGGAAAAATACTACCAGTCGAATGATAAAAAGGATAAATCAACTGATAAACTAGCCGTTGGAACAATGTTGGCAGATTCTATAATTTTTGCGTATCTGACTTTCTAAAATCAATTAAAAATAGCATATCAAATCCAAAAATCATAAAATTTGGAGAAACGTTTCTAAACATATATGTTAGAGAAAGAATTTATAAAATATCACTTTTCATTTGTGAGAAATGATTGTTTTAAGATAGATATTCTAGATTCTGAAAAACTACTGAAACACTTAATTTTGTAAAATCATTTTGACATAGTAAATCAGCTCCAAAAATGATAAAATTTTGGAAAATATTTATAAACATGTAACAGAACACGTTAGAAAAATATTTTTTCTCAAATTGTATTTTACATTTATGAAAAATAATTTATTTTGTAAACTGGTTGAAAAATACGAAAACGTCAAAACTTGATTTTGATGAAATTATTCCAAAAAAGTTTTGAAACACTTTAAAATAGATTTATAGACTTGAGGAAAGATATAAAATTGAGTTATTAAGTCAATATTTCAAAATGGTGACAAATCAAAATAAACGATAAATCAAACAAATGTGTGTGTATGAATTTTGAGATTTAAGTATAAACACACAAAGTATAAACCTAAAACACTATACCCAAACAATTTGATCTTCAATAAAGCTCGTCTTGGTTGGGGATGAAGCTTGATCTTGTACTTGACTTGAATTCATCATCGCTTCATTCCGATATACTTCCAACCTCTTTTAGATATCGTCGTTCATCTCGATTCGATCCAACCTCCGACATAGGATCTTTGTGTAGGATACCTAACAATCAAATAGAAACGCTCAATAAACATTGTTAGGAATTGTTTGTTAATCATTAAAACTAGATTAGATAGTAGGCTCATAAACATGAGACCTAACAATCTCTCCCTTTTTGATGATGATAAACAATCTACACAAAGTGAATAAAATATGCATGATACAAAATGAATATATAAATTATAATCATCTACACAAAGAGATATAAAATACTCACAATTGACTTGTTTCTCCCCCTTTGTCAACATAAAAATGGGAAAAATAATAAAAGATAAGAGAGCGTAAGCCCCCCTACAAATTAGCAAAGGTGAGTATAAACACAAATATAGGGAAAAAGCTTTCCCTATCAAAATGCCTTAATGCATAAAAAACATAAGACATCAAAATGTGAGTATAAAAATCATGAAAGACTCACATTCAAAAAGGCTATGATAACACATATTCATATGCCATTATAAAAATAGTGTCTCAATGCATAGGATAAAAAAAACATAATCAAAAAGTAATATATAGATTTATGAAATCAAGAGAATAAAAAAAATGAGAATCATGAAAAATATTTTCAAATGAAAAAAAATCATGAGAAACATGAAAATCATAATAATCATGAAATTCCAAATGAAAATCAAATCAATCAAATGAAATCATAAATCAATCAAGTAAAATCACATAGTAAATACAAATAATGATCAAAAGAAACTATGAATCATGATCTAAACCTTAATAACATCAAAACATGCTTGATCTATAAATCATCATTTTTGTTGAACAAGTAATCAAGCAAATAGTAATATCAAAATATTTATATGTTTTATCCACAGATAAAAAAGAGTATGCTTAGGATAAAACAAATAAAATTAATATTTATCATATCCAACAAGAAAATAAGAGAGGCAACCATATCAAGCTCTTGAAGCTTATTTCAACCCATATAAAACTTTCTTGCACCTGGTAAACATGATTTGGAAATAAATTACCAATAGATCCGGAGGGTTGCTCAAACACAAACCTCTCATAAAAAACAAAGGTAATAAAAATGAAAACAAAAGTATTGACTTAAAAAAATTGTTTTTAATTTCAAAAATTTCAAAAACGTTTTCCAAAAATAAGAAATGAAAACAAAAATGCTAGAATATGTTTTGAAATCAAATATGTTTAGGTACCCAATTATTCTTGGTACCGAAGAGTTTAAGGACATGACCCCTATCAATAAAGCTCAAAACCCTAGGGTTATGATCCCATTTGGACGCATTTAGTACACTTGTCCGGTCATAACAATAATTACTCAAATAACCCTTCTGATTACAATAAGTACAATGGAACAGACGCATTTGTTTATGATGACCATATGAGTGTGCACGGGAAATATTTGCAAATAAAGTTAGTCTTTTTAAAATTATTTTACAAATATGAAATATTTTGATATTGATGAAATCATTGTAAGCATGTATAAACATGAAACAATTTGTGTAAGTATAACTATATCCATTTGTTTCATATTTATATAGCTAAACACAATATTTCAAAACAAAAATGATAAATATGAAACGTGTAGTATATAACTACTAGTTTCATATTTAAATAATTTAAACTAAAAAATGAAAACAATAAAAATAAAAGTAATGCGTGTGTATAGTATTGAGCTCTAAGTATCAACACACAAAATATAAACCTAAACTAATATACCAGTAGGGTGGAAAATTTTGTAGTAAAAGAAATGAAGGAAAATTGATCTGTATTCCTTTAATCTCAGTTACAATTGGATTTTCTGATTACAAAAGAGAGGAGAATGATCTGAATCCTCCCATTTGTTTAATTTTGGGTTCTTCACGGTGGCGATGGAGTGCCTCCCTCGAAAGCTCGCGTCGAGTTTGCTCTCCGTTGACGATCCGAATGTCTTGATTCACTGAAACATGGTCTTCTCCTCACGATTTAACGCTGTGGAGAACTTACGTGGCAAGTTTTAGAACTCTGAACGAGTTGATAGCTCTGAACGAGTTTGAAACTCTATAAAAGAGTTGATTTGAACCGAAATCCGTTTATAAGCCAAGGATGAAGAAAGCTCCTGTTGCTGATCTCCAAAACTCCAGCAATTTCCCCCAAAGATCTCTTCTTTGCTGCCAAAAAGAAGGATGAAAGATCCACCTCCCGAACTAAGCTGATTTCTTAGTTATTTATAAGAGATTAAGGGGTGTAACCGCCCCCTTAATTCGCTCCTAAGTGAGGCTAATGAGATGTAACCGCCCCTTAAATCACTCCTGAGTGGCGTTGTGATCCCCTCAGATCATGGGAAACGGTTTTGAAACCGTTCAGCTCGTGTTTGAATGAGTCAAATGCAAAATCCGCGTTCTGGTGTGAATTCTGCGTTCGAACGCGGTCTCTAGAAGCTTGAACGCAATGTCTGAAAGCTCAGACGTAGCGGCTGGAAGCTCATTTGGCTTTTTGTTGGAAGCTGCGTTTGGCAACGGATGAAAGCTATGTTGGCAGCTTTCAGAGGCTACGTTTGCGGCCGAACATGAGCTGCGTTGGCAGCTGGATCTGAGCTATGTTTGCAGTGTTTGGAGCTGAATATGAGCTGTGTTTGCAGCCAGGTTTGACCCGCGTCCACGGTCGAATTGGTGTTGCGCCTTGATGATGGTACACGGGGAGGACTTCCACATTTTGGTTTGAAGAGACCGTCGATTTGTAGTCTCTTTCTGTCAGAGCGTTGTAAAGATTGTTGTTTTGTAATCTTTGCTTTAGCTCTTTGATATGTGAGAGTCGTCAGATTGTAACTCCCGATGTTGATTGTGAAGGTTGTTGATTAGAGCTTTCATCAGTTGTTGTGAAAGTCGTCAGATTATAACCTTCATCGATCTACGTGAAAATCTTCAAATTGTAGCCTTCTGGAAGTCATCGGATTGTAACTTCCATCATCAGTGTTTGATGGGGAATCAGCTATCTATTGTGATTTTTAGACAGTCTACAGAACCCCCTCCAAAGTTTTCGAAAGTTCGCGGTTGACTGGGACGAATTTTTGAAATACTTTGGATCTCAACTCTGATCTTGGAGCTTTTGATTCCTTGTCATAAGGAGTTGTTCTTTGCACCCGCTTCAAAGGCACTTGGTTGAAGGAATTTTCCACGCATGACCTGTGTGATGATGAGCTTCAAATAGAAACTGTAGTAACGGTATAAGCTACTCATGAGCAGAAGCTATCAAACGTCACGTCACGGCTCACCTCCATTCAGCTGATGAGCCCGCAAACATTCAAAGGATTTTTGACAAACCCTCAGCCATCAACGGATTTGATAAGCCTTTACCGACTACCGTTTGAGTCGGGCTAGCACATGGATTGTCTAAGTCTGTTCCACATGTAACGTTGTGCTAAGAGAATGGACCCTCTTAAACTTGATGCTATGATTTTGAATACATAGACTTTGTCACTTTCACGGAAAAAGACCAATCGGCGACTCGTGTGTTAGATGCAGACTTATCTCTAATTAGGAATCGAGATAAAGTCCTCCATGCATAAAAGGCATGGATTTTGGTGCTATGATGTTGAATACGTAGACTTTGTCGTTATTTCTTCCTGTGTTACTTGAAACACTGAAAGAAAGTTGGAAGCGCCAGATGTGTAATATTAACTTGGCATGAATTTTCACTTAGAGTAAAATTCAGAATTTTTTTTATTATCACTAGGATAATTCCAGAAAATATTTAATCCACTGGGGATTTTATAATGAAAACTTACTATTCTTGTTGAAAAAGGATTAACAAGTTCATTGGGGGGTTTGACTGTTAGAGGTGTGATGTTAACCTAACAGTATTTTTATGGACCTATCGCTCTGTTGACGAGAGTCGATAAGTAGAAAGTGTTGCGATCGGAGCAACTTTAAGGACCTATCGCTCTGTTGACGAGAGTTGATAAGTGGAAAGTGTTGCGATCGGAGCAACTTTGAGGACCTATCGCTCTATTGACGAGAGTCGATAAGTTGATTTTGTTAGAGGTGTTTGATATTAACGTGACAAGAGAATGTTACGATCAAAGTAACTTTGTAGACTTATCATCCTCTTAAAGAGGATTGATAAGTGGATTGTCAGAGGTTTGGTGTTAACATGACGGGAATTTATTGCGATCGGAACAACTTTGAGGACTTATCATCCTATTGAAGAGGATTGATAAGTTGATTTTGTCAGAGGTGTGATATTAACATGACAGGAATTTATATTGCGATGAGAGCAACTTTGTGGACTTATCATCCTATTAACGAGGATTGATAAGTTGATTTTGTCAGAGGTGTGATATTAACATGATAGGAATTTGTTGCGATCAGAGCAACTTTGAGGACTTATCATCCTATTGAAGAGGATTGATAAGTTGATTTTGTCAGAGGTGTGATATTAACATGACAGGAATTTATGTTGTGATGAGAGCAACTTTGTGGACTTATCATCCTATTGACGGGGATTGATAAGTAGATTTTGTCAGAGGTGTGATATTAACATGACAAGAATTTGTGTTGTGATGAGAGCAACTTTGTGGACTTATCATTCTATTGACGATGATTGATAAGTGAGTTTGTTAGAGGTGTGATATTAACATGACAGGAATTTGTGTTGCGATCAGAGCAACTTTGTGGACTTATCATCCTATTGAAGAGGATTGATAAGTTGATTGTCAGAGGTGTGATATTAACATGACAGGAATTTATGTTGCGATGGGAGTAACTTTGTGGACTTATCATCCTATTGACGAGGATTGATAAGTGTATTCTATCAGAGATGTGATATTAACATGACAGGATTTTTGTGGACCTATCGTTCCATTGAAGAGAGACGATAAGTTAATTATCAGAGGTTTGGTGTTAACATGACAAGAAAATGTTACGATCGGGGTAAATTTGTGGACTTATCATCCTATTAAAGAGGATTGATAAGTGGGTTGTCAGAGGTATGATATTAACGTGATAAGAGAATGTTACGATCGGAGTAACTTTGTGGACTTATCATCCTATTGACGAGGATTGATAAGTTGATTCTCAGAGATGTGATATTAACATGACAGGAATTTGTGTTACGATCGGAGCAACTTTATGGACTTATCATCCTATTAAAGATGATTGATAAGTTGATTGTCAGAGGTTTAATATTAATATAACAGGATTTGTGTACTTGTGACTTGCACAATATTTTGGAAATTAGTGTCTCGCTGGGGAAACTTGCTAGGTGAGTTTATCTCCAGAAGCGATGAATTTTGATACTTGTGATTTGAATAAGGTTTGAAGACTTAGTGTCTTGCTGGGGAAGATTGCGATTTAAGCAAATTTTGAGGACCTATCATCCTATTGACAAGGATTGATAAGTTAATTGTCAGAGGTGTATTGTTAACGTGACAAATTGGGAGTGATGCAAGCTGCATTCATACTCTGTGGGGGTGATGATCGTCAGAAGTATAATGTTAACTCGACGATGTGAAAGATTAGTTACTCTTAATCCAATGGATTCGAAGTAACCAACCCCCAGTCTTGATTAAGACTTAGCAGGGGAAGAAAAAGAGGGGTAGCCATGATATTTTGCCTTGTGGGCCACTATCCATCAAGTCGGAATAGAGGCCCATCACCTAGTAGGCCAATATCTGATGAGTTTGACTATCAGAGGTAACTGTTAACGTGATAGTTTTGTGGACCCGCCATCCTATTGAAGAGGATTGGCAGATTGATGGACTATCAGAGGTAGATATTAACGTGATAGTTTTGGTAGACCCGTCATCCTACTTGAAGAGGATTAGCAGATTGATGGACTATTAGAGGTAGAGATTAACGTGATAGTTTTTATAGACACACCATCATACTTGAAGACGGTTGGTGAGGGAATTTAGAGGAAATGAACTATCAGAGGTAACTGTTAATGTGATAATTTTGGTGGACCCGCCATCCTACTTGAAGAGGATTGGTGGGGGAATTTAGAGGAAATAGACTATCAGAGGTGATCATTAACGTGATAGTTTTGGTGGATCTGCCATCCTATTAAAGAGGATTGGTAGATTAAATTTGGAGGAAATGGGCTATCAGAGGTGATCATTAACATGATAGTTTTGGTAGACCCGCCATCCTATTGAAGAGGATTGATGGGGGAATTTGGGGGAAAAGGACTATCAGAGGTGTATTGTTAACTTGATAGTTTTGACAGATTTCGTGGTTGACAGAGGTATTCTATTGAACATGACAACTCAGAAAATTTATTACTCATAATCCAATGAACTATAAATAAACCAACCCCCAGTCTTGAACAAGTGTAGGGGGAAAAGGGTAGTCATAGCACATCATCTAGTGGGCCATTATCTAACGAGTTTGACTATTAGAGGTAATTGTTAACATGATAGTTGTTGGACCTACCATCCTACTGAAGAGGATTGGCTTTAGTGGCCGTAGTATCTTCCCCTTCTGACTGAGAAGATTGGGCTTGGTCCGATTGTTCAGGTTGATCCTGCATACTTTATTTTTCAGCTTTGATCCTGGCAATAATCTTTTGAGCATGTTCACCTTGAGAGATTAGTTATCTCTAGGAACGGCATTCTGTAACCCTCATTTGTGCTAGAAGGTCGGTCTATAAGTCGTGTCAACAGGTTTCCACTAAGGTAGACTGTGTCATACCTGTCGGACATCGCAGAGTCATGTTTCGAAACCTTTTGATGAAGGCTTTGACGGACTCCCTCTTTTTCTGTTTAGTGGCGAGAAGGGTATAGATGAAGACTTCTGTATCATCTTTAAAGAATCTTGACAGGAAGAGTCTCTCTAGATCCACCTACTTTTGGATACATCCCGTAGGCAATTTCTTGAACCATTCAAAGGCAACTCCTTTGAGGGTGCCAATGAATAATCGAGCCAGTATGGCGTCGTTTGATATCACATTCCCAGTCTGTGACTTGAAATGATAGATATGTTGGTTCGGTGATCCCGTGCCGTCAAAAGTTTGTAGCATCGGGACCTCAAATTTTGGAGGATAATGAGTTACATCCCATTCGGCAGGATAGGGCCTGACAACTCCCTCGTCTTGGAGCTCGCTTCTGTTAGCAATGGCGTTGAGGCAGGCTTCCAATTCTTCCATTTTGGTAGACTAAAGATTCTGCTCGTTCTCAGTCTCTCTTCCTCCATCAGAGGAAGATTCCAGGTTGTGGGCTTCTTGGTCAGAAGCCGCTCCATCAACCATTTTCCCCTCCCCTTTGCTTGTGTAAGTTCGGGATGAAGACGTTCTTCCTCTTCGGGAAGAATCTTGCCTTGGCGGCGAATTTGTCTTCTGGGATTTAGCCCTGTCTGTGAAATATTGAGTCATTAGGATCTGGAGTTCATTGAGGGTCTCTTGCTGTGATTTGAGCATGGCCGCCTGCTCATCCACCCTCTTTGAGAGATCTTCATAGTTTCCCGTCATATAGGTGGAGCTCTCATATTCTATGAAAGAGCTAGATGATTGGGACTCTGCAATGGCTGAGTGTTCATCATCAGAATTAGTCCCTCTGGCTAACCTCTGATAGTTGACAGGGGGAATAGCTCCTGTTCGTGTCCGAGTGCGTTGGTAGATTCCTTCAAACTTGTTAGCGATTTCTCTGACGGTCAGTGAACGACTTGTCTCAGAGTCATCGAAACTAGGACCCGAGGCTTTCCCTCTGCCGATCACATTGATAGTGACCCCAGGATATTTGGTCTTTAGAGACTTCTTCTTGTGCGAACGTCGTCGTTGGTTGGGCAAGGCAACATGCGTTAATTGGTCAAACACCAACGGTTTGGCCGCATATGAGCAACAATGAAATCCCGAGAGGACCGTAGGAATCAGACGTTTACATTGGAATGAACAAATGACTTGTTGCATCGGTCTTTCTCCTGATATGAACACTCTCAAATTTGTTACAAAGACTCGAGAAGAATTACTCACTGACCGTGAGGTTTGAACTGGAACCCCCAGTCTATGATTGAACGGGACTGGCTCCTGGTGAGCATGGATATGGTTGAGATGCCTTGAATCTATGAACTTCTTATATCCTCCCCTCAATCTAGTCACTCTACGCAGAGTATTTGGGGGTCTCGCTGTATATACCAGGCTCTGTATTGGATTTCGTTACCCGAACGCATGCCTGAGCTCTAGGTTTAGTTAGTGAAACGCAGTCCTAAGATCTGTGTTTAGTCTTATTCACACAGAGCCTATGTTTGGGCTCATAGACACGAGGCTTGCATTCTGAAGCAGAAGCGTAGAGCACAGGGTCGCGTTTAGGCTCACAAACACGAAGCTCGTGTTGACTTGAGGATCGGCATTCTTAGAGATGTGCTCGTCGTAAGGATCTCCTCCTCCGTCGAGCGGCGTTCTTCTTAGCCTGCTTCAAGGGCTTTGTAGCGACGTCACCATCTGTGTTGATTAAGTTTGTCACCTCAATAGGCCTCTTGCGACCCAATACTTGTCGTCTTAGCTCGGGATTGACTGAAGCTGAGCCCACTCCATCGGGGGAGGGGCTATCCGAGTAATCTGGCCCAAAGGAGAGGTCTTCCTTCGGCATAGGAGCAACAATTGGAGCTTTAGTATCCTTGGAGACTTTGCGGATCTTGCGCATAGCCTTGAGGCTAAGGGATCCGAAGGAGAGGACCTCCTCAAACTTAGCTTGATCAAACTCAACAATAAGAGTTTTGACGGTTGTTCTAATGAGATGAACGTCGGATTACGCCACCACTTCTTCGTCAGAGAAGCTTGTCCCCAGCAGAGTCGCCATCTTTTGTAGGGTGGAAAATTTTGTAGTAAAAAAAATGAAGGAAAATTGATCTGTATTCATTTAATCTTAGTTATAATTGGATTTCCTGATTACAAAAGAGAGGAGAATAATCTGAATTCTCCCCTTTGTTTAATTTTGGGTTCTTCACGGTGGCGATGGAGTGCCTCCCTCGAATGCTCGCGTCGAGTTTGCTCTCCGTTGACGATCCGAATGTCTTGATTCACTGAAACGTGGTCTTCTCCTTACGATTTGACGTTGTGGAGAACTTACGTGGCAAGTTTTAGAACTCTGGACGAGTTGATAACTTTGAACAAGTTTGAAACTCTATGAAAGAGTTGATTTGAACCGAAATCGGTCTATAAGACAAGGATGAAGAAAGCTCTTGTTGCTGATCTCCAAAGCTCCAGCAATTCCCCCCAAAGATCTCTTCTTTGCTGCTAAAAAGAAGGATGAAAGATCCAGCTCCCGAACTAAGTTGATTTCTTAGTTATTTATAAGGGATTAAGGGGTGTAACCGCCCCCTTAATTCTCTCCTAAGTGGGGCTAATGGGATGTAACCGCCCCTTAAATCACTCCTGAGTGGAGTTGTGATCCCCTCATATTGTGAGAAACAGTTTTGAAACCATTCAGCTCATGTTTGAATGTGAATTTTGTATTCAAACGCGGTGTCTGGAAGCTTGAACGCAGTGTCTGAAAGCTCGGACGTAGCGGCTGGAAGCTCATTTGGCTATTTGTTGGAAGCTACGTTTGGCAACGGATGAAAGCTGCGTTGGCAGCTTTCGGAGGCTGTGTTTGCGATCAAACATGAGCTGCGTTGGCAGCTGGATCTGAGCTACGTTTGTAGCATTTGGAGCTGAATGTGAACTGCGTTTGCAGCCAGGTTTGACTTGCGTCCGCGGTTGAAGGTGTTGTGTCTTGATGATGGTACACGGGGAGGACTTCCACGTCTTGGTTTGAAGACCGTCGATTTGTAGTCTCTTTCTATCAGAGTGTTGTAAAGATCATCGTTTTGTAATCTTTGCTTTAGCTCTTTGATATGTGAGAGTCGTCAGATTGTAACTCCCGATGTTGATTTTAAAGGTTGTTGATTAGAGCTTTTATCAGTTATTGTGAAGGTCGCCAGATTGTAACCTTCATCGATCTACGTAAAAGTCTTCAAATTGTAGCCTTTTGGAAGTCGTCAGATTGTAACTTCCATCATTGGTGTTTGATGGGGAATCAGCTATCTATTATGATTTTTAGGTAGCCTACAATACCCAAGATGAAAGATATTCAATATGCTCGACTTGGTTGCGGATGAAGCTTGAACTTGAATCTTGATTTGAATTGTGCATAGCTTCAATCCTATTTCTGCCAATCTCCATTTGAATGTCATCGTTAAGCTTAATCCATCCAACCTCCAACATTGATGTTTATCTAGAATACCTAATAAACAAATACAAGCACTAGAAAAATGATGTTAGGGATTGTTTGTAAATTATCAAAACAAGATTAGAGATATAGGCTCATAAACATAAGACCTAACAACTAGGCCAACACTTAGAGGAGTGTATTGTATTGATAATTGTGTGTGTCTATTCACGTTTATCGGTGAGCATTAAAAATCGATTATGTAGTATTTTTGTGATATAGTGGAGATTCTTCTCGAGGGTGAGGAGCGGAGATGTAGGTCGAGGGTGACCGAACTTCGTGATCATTTGATTGTATTTGAGTTTTGCATTGGCGTATTTATTCTTGTGTATATTTCATATCACCTACTGTCTTATGTTTATATCGCCCTTTGTCTAAATTGTTTATCCTTACATATATCTCTTTGTATATCATATTGTTAGGATATTATTTGTAAAGTTTTAATTTAGTATTAATATTAGATTAGAATAGCAAATACCCTATTCACCCCCCTGTAGGGTACTTTCATTTGGTATCAGAGCTTGGTGCTCTTTGATTTGTGGCTTAATCACCTAGAGTCAAAGATCATTGCTTTGTATTATTACTAATCTAGTTTTGATAATTTCATCTTGCTTGTATTTATATTATGGACATGCACGGTGCATCTAGTTTAGGTTATGCTATTAATATTGCTCCAAAATTAAATAATTTTCCTTATGCTCAATGGTGTGTTAGATTTAAGCTATTTGTTAGATCTAAACATTTTGATTTATAAAAAGTTATTGATTATGCATATATTATACACACATTGGAGAAATCCATATGGAGTAAAGATGATAAGAAAATATTTACAATGAATAAGTTTTTGTTAGAATTTTTACTTAATGCTTTTGATACATGTATTTCTAACAAACTTGCTTATTTTGATAGTGATTACACATTATAAAAATTTATAGAAGCACATCAAGGTAACTTGGAGGAGATCCGATGTGTTTTGGCGGATTCTACTTCAAGTACAATTGGAGCTTCATCATGCACACGACCACTAAGCGATAGCTCTAGTGAGGTATGTGAGTCCGAGTCTGATTCCGATAATGACTTATCCATTGATTAACTTGGATGTGCATATGAGAGATTGATGCATGCCTACAACAAGTTGAATAAAAACTTTGTAGATTTAAAAGCAAGCATATTGTGTTAAAATCCGATCATGAGATGCTAGCATCCAAATTTAATATTATTGCTAAAGAAAATATAACACTTAAAGAAAGCAATAATAAACTAAATTTATAAAATGATCATTTGACCACAACCATAGCTAGCTTAACTCATGAAAATGATGCCATGAAAGAGGTAGAATCTATTAGAAATAAATTTAATTCATTTAAAAAGAATCATGTTTGTTCTACTTCCATTGACAATACTATTGTGCTAAATAATAAGTTGAATCATATGAAACTCGCATATCTTCCTTAGATTCAACCTAAGAAATATGTATTGTTAATAATTAGAAACTTACGAACTTGTGTGCAAAGTCCCGTGTAAATTCTTCCAAAACACCCACACACTATGCACATATGTATAGTAAAAATTTATAAATACACTATTTGTGACCGTAAAGGCCATCTTGCCAAATTGTTTTTTGCTATGATGCACAAAAATCAAAAAATACAAATATTAGTGTTCCATGTGCATCACATAAAGTTTCTTCATCACACACACATACACATGCACACAAAGTTCATCATAAGCATGGAAATACGTATAAGTGTGATTATTGTGGTAGGTTTGGCCATTTGGCCAAATGTTATTTTGATTTAAGAAAAGTTTCACATTTATAAAATAATTTTAAAAGAACATCTTTGTTTGCAAATGTTTCTCATGCACAATCACAAGGTCAACATAAACAAATGTGTCCATTTCATTACACCTATTACAATAGGAATGATCATTTGCATAATTATTACTATGACCGTGTCCGTGCACTAAATATGCCAAAATAGGATCATAACCCAAGGGCTTTGGATTTCATTGATAGTGGTCATGTCCCTAAACCCTTTGGCACCAAGAGTGTTTGGGTACCAAAACGTGTTTGATTTTAAAAGAATAAAATTTAGATTTTTTATGTATTTAAAAGGATAATATTTGTTTACATTTTGTTTGTAAACAAAATTGTGGATATTTTTGCAAAATATATGAAAGAAAATATTTTCATCTTATTTGGACAAGAATTTGATAGATACATTCATTTTTGAACATAATATAAATAATCCTTTAAGCTTTTCAAATTTATTTTTAGAAACATATATTAATCAAAAAATTTAAATGAAAACAACAATCTTATTTTTTTTATATATAGCTTGTTTTTCATTACATATTGTAGGCAATAAAAATTGCCTTCACACAAGAGAGCTCAAACCTCGCCCAGTAGAACTCGCCTGCGTGCTCAAAGCAAACAAAAGGCCAAGCAGAGCTCGCCTACAAGCTGAATCTCACCAACATGCAGAGCTAGCCCGCAAACCAAAGCTCGCCTATTTGCTCGACTTGCCAGCACAAGTCAAGCTTGCCTGCATTCAAGAGGCCAAGCAGAGCTTGCTTGCAAAACCAAAGCTCGCCTATTTGTTTGGCTTTCCTACGCGTGCTAAACTTCGCCAATCTCGCCTGTTTGCTTGACTCGCCAGCATGAGTCAAGCTCACCTGATTATCAAGCTTGCCAGCATGAGCTCGACCTTTCTTGAACACCTTGCTCGCCCGCACGAGTCAAGCTCGCCTGTAGTGAGTTCGCCCGCATGAATGTAGCTTGTCAATGAACGCCAGCTCACACGCTCGAGGGGCCCGCCAACCAACCCTGCTTGTTCGCCAAGCTTGCCCGCAAGCTCGCTTGAATGTTCAAGCAGCTTTCAAGCTTGCCTACAAGTCTGTTAGCCTCTCCTGCACAGTGCAAACACTGCTTGTTTATGGGAGTGGGCCCACCCACTTTCCACGTCCTAGGTAATGAGGCATGGCTCCCATCATCCCTATAGTGGTCACTGTTCGCGGGAAAAATCGTGTCTTTCTTCATTGATATCATTGCTATCTTAGTTAACAACTTTATGCGTTACAAAGATCCGGTCTTTTTATAAGATCCGGTTACAACGAAAATCAAAGAAAATAAAAGAAAGATTACAATTTTGTTTCCTTTTATGTCGAACGAATCGCGAGCTCCTGTTTTGCGGTCACTCGCTTTTGTGGGTTCTTTGCCTGCGCCGGGGTTGTTTGCCGTGGACCACCGCTAGATCCAGATCCGGGCAGATCTACGCAGTATAACGGGTATTATTCCACCAAGGGAGATAATAGCCGGAGGGATTGTTTCACCAAGGAAACAACCGCTCAATCTCGGGATCTAAGAACCAAGCTTAGATCCGGAGTATAGAAACGTAGATCTCCTGATCCGGTCCTCTCGAACTCCTGCCTTATTTGGCGTTGTCGATCGCTGAGCACCAGATCCGGATGAGCAAGTCTTCGAGTCTCCAAAGATTGAATCTTTTCTAAGTTTTGAATCTCCAATCCAGCAGGGCTTCGCCTCCTCCAAAATCCAACCTCCTCAGGTATAACGTTGTCGTCATCAGATGATAACGTTTCCTTCTGAGGAATAATTGTCTTCTTCGGACCATCCAGAGTCACACGCCTCGAAATACGCCTTTGTAGGCGTGAATCTTCAGCGGACTCTTGCACTTCTATGCGCAAAGTTGTGCGCTTGGGTGCAGCGGTTTGCTCCAAGTGTTGAGGGTTGCGGCGACCCCCAGCGTGTTGCATTGTTTGGGGTTTCTTCATTGGCCCCAAGCGTTCTTGAATTGGAATTTTACCTTGTTCCTTCGGAAGTGGACCGAGGCGCTCCAAAACTGATCTTTTCTTCTGGGACGGTCCTGCGGGATCTCCCAGGGTAGTTGCGGCAATCACCGGCTGTTTGGATTGACTTGCCGGAGTTTGAACTTTCGGAGGCTGCAGGTTTTGCTCCTTAGCCTGAACCGCTTCAGACTTTGGCCTCCAAACCTTGCGTGTTGGTGGCGGCTTCTTGACCACCTCCTTCTGCAGCTTCCGACGAGCTTCTTCAGCTTTGGCCCGTGCTTGCGCCGATAACGCGCGGCGTTTGCGGATGCGCTCCTCCAAAGTCGAGCGATTCCGTTTGACACGGACCCACTCCATAGTTGATGGTTTAGAGGAACCATCCTGCATTTGCTGTTGAGGCTGCTTGCCTCGTTTGTTCTTCAGATCCGCATGATAACGGACCCCGTCAACGGACTCCATGGCCTTGGCGAATTGCTTCGCGAGGCGTTGACGCTGCCTCTGGCGGGCTCTCTTGGAGAGAGTCACCACGCCTTCAATGGCGGATTTGACCTTCTTTGAGGTCGGTAGGGCCTCACTCAACGCAGCTTCAGCGTCGATTGGGGTGAGGTCGTCGTTGGTGGCTTCAACTTCATCGCACCAACGCACCTTTCTCCTAGAGGAGAGCTTTTGGGACTTCTTGGACTTGGGGGAGGAGGTAGATCCGGACGAGGAGACGTATTCCTCGTACTTCTATTGGTCGAATTCATACTCGATCTCCTCCACGACCGGGATCGAGATCCGCGGCTGCGACGCTCCAGCTTCGGCAGCGAAGCTGTTGGCTCCCACTGTGGTCGCCAGATTGTTCGCGGGAAAAATCGAGTTCTTCTTCATTGAGGATTCCATTACAAGCTTTGAAAACAACTTTATGCGTTTTACAAAATATCCGGTCTTTTTATAAGAGCCGGTTACAATGGAGATCAAAATAAAGAAAGAAACAAAAAATTATAATTCTCCTTTGAACAGATCGCGAGCTCCTGTTTTGCGGTCGCTCTCTTTGTGGGGTTCTTTGCCTGCGCCGGGGTTGATTACTGTTGACCACAGCGAGATCTGGATCCAAGCAGATCTACAACGTATTACGGGTATTATCCCACCAAGGAGATAATAGCCGGGAGGGATCGTTTCGCCAAGGAAACGATCGCTCAAATCTCGGGATCTAAGAGCCAAGCTTAGATCCGGAGTAGAACGATGTAGATCTGAGGATTAGCTTCTTCGAACTCCTGCCTTGTTTGTCGCGGGTGCTCGCCGAAAACTGAATCCGAGGGTCCAAGCTTCAAGCCTTCACAATTCCGAGTTGAGATGACAATCCGGCAGAGTTTCGGCTCTTCAGAAGTTCAACCAAAAGTCCTTCCAAATGAACGAGTGCCAGGCCTATTTATAGGCACTCAAAACTGTGCCTTTGGCACAAAACAGCGCCTAGCCACCTCTGGGTGGCTCGGCCATAGCCGAGCCACCCAGGGGTGGCTCGGCCTTGGCCGAG
>BQKN01036058.1:45759-61408 GCA_022839385.1 Asparagus kiusianus
GAGCCACCCTAGGGTGGCTCAGCTTAGGCCGAGCCACCTTAGGGTGGTTCGGTTCGGGCCGAGTTCCCCCAGGTGCGCTGGTTCCGTCGTTTTCCGGTTTTTTGTGTCCGTTGTTCAGCTGTTTTGTTGATTTGTTGACTTGATTCCTGATTTGGCAGTAAAACCCAGTCGGTGTTTGAGTTCAAATCCACTTTGTTGGATGACTCGTTGACTCCCCGAACCATTGACGTTGTTCACGTGCGGTTCGTTAGCTTCGTAGCCTCTTTAGTTCGTTTCGTCGCTCGAACGTCCGTTGATTTGTCGAATCATCATGCCGAGCTAAGCTAAGGGACCTATAGGCAATTTTACACGCCTACAGTCACATCCCATAGCTATAGGGGGAGTATGCTACTCCTTACTTCTATTAGTGATTACATCTTACAAATCAAGGGATGACTCATGCCATCCCTTGCCTATTTATAAGCCTCATTAGCTAATATTCAAGAGGCTGTCAATATTTTCAATGAGGACTGAGCATTTTAAGACTCTAAAAACAGAGGTCTTCATTGGCTTGTTTGGTAGAACTTTCCTAGCTTTTTACCTGGATTATTGAAGTAGACTCAATTTGAACTCTCAGATTCAAGACTCTTTGCTCTTTGCAAACTCTTGCATATTAGCCTTCTCTAAGCATTCGGCCTTGATACTCATCAGGCTCGGGTGTAATCAAACTCAATCACACAAGAACTTCTACTGCGTACTGAAGCTCAACCGCAACTTCGATCGTATCGTCCAAGGGAAGCAAATTCGACGTGAGTATTCAAGAGAGGCGTTCTATCGCTACCAAAGAACCCACATTAAACAAGAAGATCATTCTCTTTGCTTCTATTGTAATTTGATTCTTGATTTGTAATAAGCCATTCTTATCAATACAAATCTTTGTAAGAACCATTTTATCTCCTACAAAAGATGGCGACCATAGTGGGAGCAACCATTTCTTCAACTGAAATGGTGGTAGCGCAGTACGACGACGTTGCGGAGGGGACGACAGTTGAGTCCCTTGTGATTGAGTTCGAACAAGCTAAGTACGAGGAGTACTTATCTTCTTCCTCCTCTAGTGATAAAGCTTCTCGCAAATACCGTAGAGTTATGCATATGGCCTAGACCCAAGTGGCCGAGGCAACCATGCCTGAGAGCTCTACTCGAGCAATAGCAGAGCGTTTATCTCCCCCAAGCCAGCCAAGGTCGAGCCAAAGGCTAAGAATGCAAGTCAAGGGGCTGCTCATTAGGTTGCCAAGAAATCCATGTAGTTCCCCCATGGAAGAGGAGACAACTGTTCGTATCAGTGTCAACCATGCTTTTGTCGTCAATATGAACTCTCCTCTCTCTAAGAGAGCCCAACGGCAGCGATGACAAGCTCTCACCCGCCAAGAAGCCCAAGCCTTCACATCCTATGATGGCATGCCTAAAAAAGGCCAAGCAGGAATGAAAAGTTCCCAGTTTTGATAGACTACGTCAATCAGGCGAGCCCACGTACTCAGGCGGGCTTTGCTTTGGTAGCAAAGTTCCCAAAACAGGCGAACTTGGCATTTTAGGTGAGCCTCACTCCAGCAACAAAGTTCCCTATTCAAGTGAACTAAGCAAGTCAGATGAGCCCACCAAATTAGGTGGGCTTCGCTCTTAAAGTCATCTTCCTAGATCAAGTGAGCTAACCAAGTGAGGCGGACTCCACGATTCGGGTGACCTACGCCTTCAATCAAGTGAGCCCCACGATTTGGGCGAGTTGCGCCCTCAAGTAGGCGAGCTCCACACATCAAGCGAGCTTCACATAACAAATAGAAGCCACTATACAGACGAACCCCATCAGGCTCACCTGACGCTCAACCCTCGCCTACAAGCATGCCTTGGCTAAAGAGGCAAATCAAAGACCAGTCAAATAGGCGAACCTCGCCTGAATGAAAAAGTAGCTAGAGCTCGCCAGAAGGTTGAAGCTCGCCAAAACATGAGACCTTGCCTTTCAAGGCATGCTTGCTTGAACTCAACACTTGGATAATTTTCCAAGTGTTCTCACAAGTCTTCTTTTGAACCTTCTTCGCATGATTGCGTATTAAGTTCCTCTGACATCGGGGGTTGTCACCATCAACCTATGGGGGATCTCAGAGAGCATCTGACTCACAAGCACACTATTCATGAGGCAAATCCTTAGTGCCATTATGGGAGGCTCATCCAAGTAGTACTTGCCGATTGCTAGTGCACCGAGGCACCAAAACCATCAGTGTTCGAAAGGCTTTCTCAGCAGCCTCTAGAGTCAAGATTTTCTCACCGGAGATGCAATCACCGGAGGAGATAGACTACTAATGATTTGGAACACCTAGCTGCTACAGTTAACATGGTGGGGAAAAGGAAAAGCTAAATATTCGGATTCATCAGATCCATACTTTTTCCCAAGATTAAAATACATCCCTATTGAAAGTGAGGGTGTCTACCTAGTCACCCGTACTCAAATAGGGATGGCCATCCCATTTGATTATGCTTGCTTGTCACCTATCTACGATAATGAGGATGAGGTGTGCTTAGCAACGATAATATCCCAGAACTCAAGTTTAGCTTATGGCAAGCAAACAAATGTGCACATGGCAGATGGCTCTGATGACATTGTCAGAAGAATCGAGGAGCAGCAAACGACCATCAACTCCTTGAAGGGAATGATGGAACAAACTTTTGAACAAGAAGAAGAAGAGGAATTTGTGGAACCGCCAAAGATCCTCGAGGAACCAAGAGTGGGAGCCTACTCCCCCTAACACATTTGAAGAGGAAGATAATCACGAATCACATTCAGATTATTCATCCAAGTCTTCAGGAAGAGCATCACATGCTGGCAGCACTCCCCGAGACAAGAGACTCGATGAGTTCCAAAGTCAACTAAACGCCCTGAAGCTCTAGAAGAGCATGAATGAGCTGGGGGTGGTTAGGACATACCCAGTCAAATAGGATACAGTCTCTTACCCAGCGAAGTTCAAACTAATGAGCTTAGTCTAGTTTGATGGCAAGGGATCTCCCTCGCAACATATCTACTACTTCTTATCTTAAATAGGATTTCTCATGGGGGATGATCCTTTTCTCACCCGGCTATTCATCGGCACCCTGAGAGGGGTAGCCTTTGAGTGGTTCCATAAGTTAAATCCGGGCTTTATCACAACATGGGCTGATGTGGAAAAGATTTTCTCAGCCTGGTTCTTCGATAATGACACAGAAGTATCGATGGCCACTATGCTCGCTAAGAAGCAGAACAAAATAGAGTCAATCAATGAATTCGTGAAGAGATTCAAGAATCGGTCGCTTCATTGCCGGGATCAGGTCTCTAAAAGCACTTTGATCGAAATGTGTCTCAACAATCTCTCGATCGACATTTTATCCAAGGTGGGCACGATGGAAACCCGAACCTAGAAAGAACTTATTTGCCAAGGCGAGAAGGTAGAAAACATGATCAAAAGGCTGGAAGCCGAAGAGCCTCAATCTAAAAGAGGAGCCTCGGAACAAAGTGCCCCTAGGAACCCTTCTCGATCGAGAGCAAAAGAGATCATGGCCATCGATTCTACTCTGGCCACCAAGTCAGTTCAAAGACAGAAGCCCTAGTCTTTCGAATGGCACCCCCTGAGGCAATACGACTTCAAGGAAGACTAAGTTGTAGCTACCTTTGACACTCTCCTCAAGAGTAATAGGATCAAGCTACCAGAAGTCACGAAGCCTAAAGATGTGAACAAGACAGACAATCTGAACTACTGTGCATACCACAGGTTTTTGGGTCATCATACCTCCAAGTGATATATCCTTAAGGATAAGCTGCAGGCTCTTTACGACGCGGGAGTCCTAAACAAGGAAAAGGTGCAAAAAAACGTGACTGCAAATATGATTACCCTAAAGTTTGGGACATGCCTTCCTGAGATTCACGTATCAGCAGGTGTCGTGCCTATCCCAAAAGTAGTGTTGTAGATCACCAATACCGATCCTCACAATCAATGAGAGAGAGGTTTAGTGCCACAAATCTTACTACCGGGACAGGTGATGTGGGTTCATCCTAATCTCCTCAATGACGAGCAGTAGGCTTCTGATAAGTCCAAAGGCAAGCCTAAGTTCTGTAACATCGTTTCGACAATTCCGGACGATGACAAAGTGGAAGTGGTGACCCTCATTGATTCTGACGGTGACGTAGACACCTTGATTACCCGAGTAGGGAAAGACTTTGCCAAGAACTACCCTCCGATGGTGGGAAGTCCGACAAGACCATCAGTAGGGCCATCACCAATAGTCCAACTGAATCACGATAAGCCGAGTTCAAGTGGTCAACCCTTTCGGATTGACCTGCTCACACAGTTGAAGAATATCCCAGCTAAAATCACCTTGTATGAGCTCCTACGGTTATCCAAGTCTACCCGAGAAGCTCTATGAGAGGCATTAACTGACTCAGAGGATTTTGCCACGCATTTCTCGCCTACTTCGGAAGATGGCGTAGAGAAAGGGTGTCCTAAATATTGCTAGATATCCAAGCAGCAGATTCCTTGCATTACCTTCACTCCTAAAGATATACTCATCAAGAGTACATCCCATGACCAGCCCCTATACTTTACAGGATACGTCAGATCTTCTCAGGTGGATAGGATCCAAGTAGATCCAGGGTCTGCACTGAGCATTGTCCCCTTGAAGCTCATTAAGCACTTGAGGGTGCTTTAAAAAAGGTTGTCCACAACAACTCCCATAATCTTTGGCATCAACGCCACCAGAACTCGGCCGTTGGGGAAGATCCGCCTCAAGTGCCGGCTGGACGACATGAGGATGGAGGTGACTTGCTACGTTATCGATGTGGAGCCTTCCTACAACATGCTATTGGGTCGGCTATGGATCTATAGCAACCGGGTAGTCCCATCCATATTACATTAATGTTTGAAATATGTGGACAACCGTGATCAAGTAAATACGTTGATTGCTGATAAGCATCCATTCAAGAGGGTTGAAAACTACTTCATCAATTCTTTGCTCTACCGGGACTCTAAACTAGGCAATGAATCACCGGTCGAGGAACCTGACAGTGGCAATGAGGCCGATAGTGAGCCTGACTGCAACGAGGGTCTTGTATTAAATGACATTAAACCTATTGTAATCGGCTATGGAGGCCTTGTTGTAACCAATGTTGACGAAGCGGACAGGTTTATCCCGAATAAAGATCCTGACTTTTCTTACTTGTTATATAGTTTAGAATCTAGTAATGATGAGTTTAGCAACCTGGTCGCAAATTTATATAATAACTCATCTTTGCACTTGCCCGTGTACTCGTCATTCATCACAAACAAACAAACAATCGAGACCTTGCAAGCCATCTTTGTCGTACCCGCTCGAGGTAATTATCAGAAAGACATTATGTTTGGAAGGATAGACCAGCCTATGTGCACAATGTAGGACGAGTCAGATGATGATGAGCCCACTCCTTAATTCTTGCATTACGATCAGATTGCAAAGCGTATGATGGAGAGCATGGGTTATGACTTCACCCGCGAAGAAGGCTTGAATTATGTCAAAGGGTGAAAGGCACTCCTCCGACCTTCTTATGTTCCCAAAGGAAAGCCCGACAATTATTTTAGTAAAACTTAGAGAGGGTTGGGTTACACTTCCTCTTCATCAAAATTATATTGCAATTTCAGTGAAGATTCTGAAGATGATCCTTTCGGAGAATCATGGGTTATGACTTTACCCGCGAAGAAGACTTGAATTACGACAAAGGGCGAAAGACACTCGTCCGACTTGCTTATGTTCCCAAAGGAAAGTTCGACAATTATTTCGACAAAACTTGGAGGGGGTTGGGTTACACTTCCTCTTCATTAGAATTATTTTGCAATTTCGGTGAAGATTCCGAAGACGGTCCTTCCATAGAATCATCGTCAACATCCTTGATGTGGGATTCAAATGTTAGCATGGGAGACCTATTTAGGAACCTCATAGTCAACATGGCTATGATCGATCCTACCGAATGCAAAGAGGATGACCAAATCCCGCTTTATGATGAAGCATGGGATCGCTACATTAGCACCCAATGGAGTGATAGGTTTGAACAATGTGAAGCACCCACGGAGGACATGATACTCCAAATAAATATAGGAGATAAGGCTAATCCTAAGCCCATATTTATCAGCAATAGCTTACCTCCCCAGGAGAAAAGATCTTATATCCCTCATCCGGGAATATATTAACGTCTTCGCCTGGAATTACGAGTACATGCCTGGCCTCGATCCTCAAGTCACCATGCATCGCCTCAACATCAACTCAGACACCAAATCTGTCAAACAATAGCAAATACGGTTTCGTCCGCAAATCATAGAGGTGATCGAAGCCAAAGTGAAGAAGCTGATCGAGTCGGGCTTCATCAGAGAGGAACAACACCCCGATTGGGTGGCTAATATTGTTCTAGTCCTGAAAAAGAATAGAAAGATCCGTATCTGCATCGACTTCAAAGATCTCAATGTTGCATGTCCAAAGGATGAGTTCCCTTTACCCATCACAAACATCATCATCGACAATACTTGTGGGTTTGAAAGGATGTCTTTCATGGATGGGTTTTCAGGATATAATCAAATCAAGATGCACCCTGAAGATGAGAAGCATACTTCGTTCAGAACTCCGGTAGGGGTATACTATTACACAGTCATGCCCTTCAGATTTAAGAATGTTGGTGCAACCTATCAGGGCACCATGAGCATAATTTTTTGGGATCATCTACGAAAGACAGTTGAATGCTATGTAGATGACTTGGTCGTGAAGAGTCGCAGCAAAGAGGATCATCTTCAAGACCTGAGAATGATGTTCGAGCTGATGCAATCCCATCAATTCAAAATTAATCCCACAAAGTCGTTCTTGGGGATGTGGAGTGGCAAATTCCTCGGATTCGTCGTCATGATGAAGGGAATTCATATAGACCCCGATAAGGTGCAAGCTATTGAAGAGCTTCAACCATCCAGGAATCTCAAGGAATTGAGAGGACTGTAAGGATGTCCGGCTTACATCCGAAGATTCATCTCAAATCTTTCGGGTAAGTGCCAAACCTTCTCCAGGATGATGAAGAAAGGTGTTTTCTTTGTATGGAATGATCCTTTCCAACAAGCGTTCGATGAGATCAAGACTATCTATTGAATCCACCTATCTTGGCAGGTCCGATCTCAGGAAAACCCTTCCTAATTTATGTGCGGGCAATGGAGCATTCTCTTGGTGCTCTCCTAGCACAAAATGATGATGTCGGCCACGAGCAAGGTATCTATTACCTGAGTAGAACCTTGTAGGGAGCTGAATGGTGATACTGAATGGTTGAAAAGAAGTGTTTGGCCTTGGTGTTCGCTGTCCAAAAAATATGACACTACCTGGTTGATCAAACTATACACGTCATCTCCCAGATGAATCCTATCCGAGTCTTCATGACACAGCCCGGGTCCTTAAATTGGCGCCTGGCAAGATGGGCACTCTTACTATTGTAATACGAAATACACTTCATGTCGCAAAAGTTCGTTAAAGGACAAGTAATCTGCGATCTCATGGCCAGTCATCCACTCGAGTCGAAGACTAATCTATTCGAAGATATGCTGGATGAAACCCACGAGGTTAATGCAACCTCGCAGGAGTGTGAGTAGTCTTGGTTTCTCCACAAAACCACGTGTTGCCCCGAGCTTTCTCTCTAACTGGGTCGTGTACTAATAACGTGGTTGAGTACAATGCGCTACTCATCGGACTCGACTTTGCTTAAGGAGTTAGGGGAATACGAAGTCAGAAACGACAACTTAATCTCATGTCATAAAGAGGCTATCAAACTAGCCGAATCATTCAAAATATTTCGCATTGAGCACGTGCTTCATTCTAAGAACACGCACAGATGCCCTTGCGTCATTTGCAGCTAACCTAGCTCAACCACTGGGAACAAGTCAACGAGTCACCATCGCAAGCCGACAACTCTTCTGACCGGAGCATGTTGTGGAAGCGAATACAACTCACCAGGCTATAGGTCAACTCAAACTGAGAGATTAGTGTTTCCCAATCATCGACTACGTCTTATACGACATCCTACTTGAAGACGTAAAGGAGCGAGATTCTGTTCGCAAACCCGCTCCGAGATTCTACTACGATTCAACAACAAAGGTGTTGTATCATAAGTCATATGACGACATGTTGCTCTAGTGTTTATCAATGACAGAAGCATAGAAAGTCCATTGGGAAGCCCATGACGGTACCTGCGGCACTCACCAATCCGGACCCAAGCCCTGGGATTACTTACGAAGGATGGGCTACTATTAGCCTAGAATGATCAATGATGCTGTTGCTTATGTCAAGCATTACCATGCGTGTTAAATCCATGCTAACTACATTCACAAGCCACCCGAAGACCTACATCCAACAGTGACTTCATGGCCATTTGAGACATGAGGGATGAATGTTATTGGACCGATATCTCCATCATCAGCTAAAGATCATCGCTTCATCCTTGTGATAACTGACTAATTCTCTAAGTAGGCCAAAGTCATTCCCTTAAGAGAAGTCAAGACCGGCGATGTGATCAAGTTCATCAAACATCACATTGTCTACCGATACGACATTCTAAGATGTATCATTCATGACAACGGATCACAATTCATTAGTGATACATTCACTCGGTTCTGTGATAGGTTCAGAATATAGAATCTGGCGTCCATGGTTTACAATCCATTAGCAAATGGACTAGCAGAGGTTTTGAACAAGACGATCATCAAAACATTAACCAAGCTAACGTCCAATAGCAAGTGTGATTGGAATGAAAAGCTCGGTGAAATCTTGTGGATGTACCGTACTACGGTTAGTACACCGACAGGTACGACACCTTATTCACGGGTATACGGTTGCGAAGCCGTACTACCGCTGGAGATTAAAATTCAATCTCTACACGTTGCACTCACAACGAGGATGATGACTGAAGAAAGTCAAGACGATGTCTTGCAGAATTGGAGGCATTAGATGAGAAGTGGCTCAAAGCTCAACAACATATTGAGTTCTATCAAACCTAAATATCCAAGACTTTTGATAAGAAAGTCAAGCACAAATCTTTCAAGGATGGAGAGTTGGTCCTTGCTGTTCAACGGCCTATGATACTCAACTCCAAAAAGAAAGAAATTTTTTAGCCTAAATGGGAAGGACCATTCGTAGTAGAGGCAGTCTATTCGAATGAAGCTTATCGCCTTGTCAAACCGAATAGCAATCAGATCCTGATGCCTATCAATGAAAAATTCCTGAAGAAGTACTACCCATAGTCTTCTTTCAATTTCTGTACACTTTGACAAGTATACGAGTATAAACTTCTTCTCTGTACACTCCGATAAGTATACGAGTATAAACTGCTTCTCTCTACACTCCGACAAGTATACGAGTATAAACTACTTCTCTCTACACTCCGACAAGTATACGAGTATAAACTGCTTCTTCATTACCTCCAACTGGTGCATGAGGCTAAACTTCTCCTTTCCTCCAACTGGTGCACAAGGCTAAACTATTCCTTTTCTCCAACTCGTGCATGAGGATAAACTGCTCTTTCCCTCCCACTAGTGCATGAGGCTAAACTACTCTTTACCTCTAACTGGTATATGAGGTTAAGTTATTCCCTTCACCTCCACTTTGGTCAAACATTCCTACAGTTAGGACCAAATTCAAAATTCTCTCTCGATTCATTCCACAAATGAGGGGTCCACCAAACTAAATGATCAGACCTTTAAATAGTTAAGATCGTCTCAACCCCCCACTTGGCCGAACCTCCAGGTAGTTAGGGCCAAAGACAAAGTCCCTCACCAATCCTCTCTTATAGGACGGTGGGTCCCCGAAACTATCATATTAACAATCACCTCTCATAGTCCCCTCGAAATTTCTCCTGTCGATCCTCTCCAACATGATGACGTGCCCACTCCTATTGTCACATTAATAGTCACCTCTGACAAATCAACTTACAAATCATCTTCAATAGGATGGTAAGTCCACAAAGTTACTCAGAATCACAACAAACTCCCACTGTCATGTTAATAGCCACCTCTAACAGTCAACTTACAAATCCTCTTCAATAGGACGGTAAGTCATCAAAGTCGCTCTGATCATGACAATTCTATCACGTTAACACTAAACCTCTGATAAATCCCCACCAACCCTCTCCAATAGGGTGGTGGGTCCATGAAACTATCACGTTAAGGATTACCTCTGATAGTCAACCTCGTCATTCCCACAAATAACATTGTCCGATCAGTCATCATACTCCTACATCTCTAAACGATTTGATCCATTCCAAACATTCTAAATATCCATAGAACAATCGATGAGTAGTAGCCTACCATGGGATGCACTACTATATCAATCAATTGTCACACTCATACATCTCTGAATGACAAATAACGTTGTTCATTGATAACTGTAACGCCCCACCCCGGAATCCCAGAGTCGGTACGCTATTAGATCTGATGGACTGGCCTCACAAACCACCACATGTCTTTTCAGCACGTTTTGTCCTCACTCACGTGCTTCCTGGAAAACTTCCCAGGGGGTCACCCATCCTAGAATATCTCCAGGCCAAGCACGCTTAACTTTGGAGTTTCTAAGGATTGGGTTCCCAAAAAGAAGATGCATCTTGGTGGTATGAGTATTCCAATCAAATCTATCAATACTAATCACATCACCCTCTCAAGGGTTGGGATATTACAATCTCCCCCACTTAAACTCGCAACGTCCTCGTTGCGCCAAATCATATCATCCAAGACCGTACCATCCGTGTGAGACTCTAGAGGTGGCTCCTATGGCCACAAGAGGTGGCTCCCGCCCTCTCGACGTAGCACTTTGCGCCGTATAGCACTTAGCTCTCACAATTCCGGTTGGTTTTGCTCTGATACCATTTGTAACGCCCCGCCCCGGAATCCCAGAGTCGGTACGCTATTAGATCTGATGGACTGGCCTCACAAACCACCACATGTCTTTTCAGCACGTTTTGTCCTCACTCACGTGCTTCCTGGAAAACTTCCCAGGGGGTCACCCATCCTAGAATTTCTCCAGGCCAAGCACGCTTAACTTTGGAGTTTCTAAGGGTTAGGTTCCCAAAAAGAAGATGCATCTTGGTGGTATGAGTATTCCAATCAAATCTATCAATACTAATCACATCACCCTCTCAAGGGTTAGGGTATTACAATAACAACCTACCAAGAAATGTGCCTTATCGATTCCCGAACGATGACCTACTAAGCGATGAGTCGTTATTAAGACCCTCTCCCGGTCGCTCACTCCAGTGACCGGTCATTTTGGCTAAGTTGTTACACTAAAATAATGTGGCCTAACCTAATTACGACTTAACAGTTATAATTAACCCAACCAACGTCTCGAACGGCTAAGGGTAGAGAAACTTTTTTAGTGTTAATTCTAAAAGAAACTTCTTAAAAACTCATCATACTAAGGGTAATAGTATGGCTAGCCCGATTCAAACGGTAATCGGTAAAGGCAAATCAAACCCGTTAATAGCTGAGGGTTTGCTAAAAATCCTAAGTGTGGGTCAGCAAGAAGATATTCACACAAGTTATTGAGATGCGATAATTGGATAACAAAGGATAACTTCATTCATAAAGAGAAAATTTGGACAATACATTCAAACGAAGTTAAAAATTTCTCAAACGCAACTCGACATCTTGAATCGCTTGGGCATGTTTTCTCTCGACCCTGCTTAGAGCTTCTTAGCAGATGTCTTCCTCAGAAATTAAGACCAGGTCACCGAGCTCAGTCCTCACCGCCTTCAAAGCTCGCTCTTTTTCCTCGAGATCACCAATAATCAGCTGCTATTGATTCTCGAGGTCCTCTAACTCTACCAACACAACTTGGCGAGATTGCTCTTTCTCAATTAGAAGCGCCTGAGCCTCCGCTATGACTTGTTTTGTATTGGATATGGTCTGAACTAAGTCCGACAAGACAAAGTTAGCCTTCCGACACTCTTCATCAAGCCTCTCTCCCTCCGTAGTGGCTTGCTCTAACTCTACCTTCAATCGAGCCTCCTCATTCATAACCGCTTCTAGATGGCACTCTCATTCCTTCAAAGCTGATTGAGCCTCTACAAAAGCTAAGTTGACGAGATCAAAACTCTCAGATCAGAGGGCAAGTAGCTCTTGGATGTTCCTCTCTACCTCCCACAAGCGGGAGTGGTATGGGGCAACTACAAAGGGACCAACCAACTTGATTAGACCCTCCATGTGTATGTTTAAGATGGGCTTGAATTCCTCAAAGGTGCAGCCTTCATCCAATGCTAACTTAATGCTATCATGGAGAGGGAATTGAAAGTTAGCAATGGTCCGGTCCATGGATCTTTTGCTCATGCGAGCAGTAGGAGAGAGGGGAGTCTCATCGGTAGCCAGAGTTGTCATCATGGACATTATAGCAGGAGTGGTCATAGACACCATCGAAGCTGGGGGTCCTGCCACTACTATTGAGGTCTTGGTCGAGGTAGAGACCATAGCCAGTTCGACGGTCACGGAAGTGTGAGGTGAGGCTGTAACGATCCTTTAGGGAGACGCCTCTTCTTGAATCGTTGCCTCCTCTACCTGAGTGGGTACCGCTTCTCGAATCGGCACCTTCTCTTCCTGAGTGGGTGCCTCTTTTGGAATCGGTGCCTCCTCTTCTCGAATCCACGCTTCTTCTAAAATCACACCTCCTCTTCCTAAAGGGGAGCCTCTTCTTGAATCGGCACCTCTTCTGGAATCGATGCCTTCTCTTCTTGAACCAGCACCTCTTCATTAGAAACTAGAGCCTTGATAGGGGAGCCCACTTGTCAAGTACCATGTGGACGAAGTAAGGTAGTGACCCCTGTGCGTACAGATACCAACATATTGGTCCATTGGTCGATGGCCTCGAGAGTCACCTTGACTGCAACGGGAATAACAAAAGAAGCATTAGTCTATATACTAAAATGATGCATCAGAAGTTAATGATTCAAAATACCAGAGGCGAGGGTTGTAACCTCCAAGACTAATTCGCAAGGAGGACTTGAGACACCCAAGTACCCAACTAGAGGTTCAGCTTCGAGAGTATGAGGAAAATCTGATCCATCCTCATCATGATCCCAGAAGGCGTCGTTCGTGAAGGCATCACTACCGCCAAGGTGATCGGCATCCTCCTCCTCCCCTTCTTTGTTTTCAAAAGAGACAATATCAATAACATCCATCGCCGCTACATAAAGTTGGAACAAACATGAGGCGGTCAGATTCAACTTTATAATTAGGAATAAAAAGGATTTATACCTTTCGGAATGATCAGTTGAATATCTTTAGCCTCAACGGCCGAGGGAGTCGCGACGATAGGAGGAGTCACTCCTGATCTTGGTTCGGGATCAGGTATGGCATGACCCTCCCTCGCTTCGCTAGTTGTTGCCGCCTCATCACGGCGAGCCTTCTTAGCCACCTCTTCATCAAAAGTCCCAACGTATTCCTCCCATTGATGTTTTGGCAAAATTGGAAGATCGGGAGCAAAAGTCGGCATCCGCAGGTGATCAACAATAGGACCCCTAAGTTTCCCAAAGAGTGCCCCCGCCTGAGCCAACTCCTCTATCATTTTAGTCTCTCCATAAGGGGGGAGCTAAAAGAGATCGTATGAGGCTTGAAACTCCGTGCCCGTGAAATCGCCCAACCCCTCGTAGAGCTCCTCATAAGCTTCTGAGTCTTCTTGAGAAACATCTTCAGATACCACGGCTATGTGCTCTTCCCGCCTTGGCGCATAAGGAACTCATCCTGAGTGACACCTCTGTGTCGTCAGACAAGATTCATATTGATTAAACCCCTTCGAATTTACATTTGTGCTATGATACCACTTATAATATGTAAGTGTATGGCGGAATGTGTGGTCCCTGAATGGCAGCTCGAAACGCACTCCAATGCATCCCATGTGGGTCTAGAACCAACCCCGCACGCCATCGATCAAACCCCCTTCAAAATTCAACTAGGGGTTGATATTCCCCACATACAATTGGTTGTACCCAAACTGGCGGGCAAAATGATTAGGGAGATAGGGTTCCATGTAACAGGTTGAGATTGTCCAGAGGACATGATAGCCTGGTCGAATATTGACTAGCCATCAGAAGCCACCTAAAGATAAGGCAGTATAATTATCTCCTATTGGCGCATCCCAAAGAGACTCACTGTATCCTCCACCCGAGAAATACGGGAAGCATTAGTAGAAGTTATAGTTGCTAAAGAAAGACAAAGCTTTCCTCTTATCAACAATTTGTTTATACTTCCACGAGGACTTATCCAGCCTTTGAACGAAGGGAATCAGCTTTCCTTCCTGACGTGTAGTCGGCGCACTCATTAAGCATTCACAATGTTGCACAAACCATGTCATCAGATATGTGTACGGTAGGCTAACACGGGGATTGGGAGTTTTGGATACTTCTTCTCCTCCCTCCTCTTCAACATATGAAACTTTGCAGAATTGTGTTGTTAGCATACGGAGACCGCTTTGAATGCACGCTACCATGGCTGGCACCAATGCATAAGATCATCCGTAGGCCAAACGGACCGCGGGATAGACGACCTCTACTGGGATCACCTTAAAAGAGTGTGTGGGAACCACATATATTTTTAGCCACAACATTAGGTACCCAACAAGCAAGGCCTTAGCTGATATCGGGGTCTTGGCTTGTTGGTGGAACGCTTGAAAGGTCGTTCCCACCTTGAACCCTCCTTCATCATGTTAGAGGGTTTCTAAGACCTTACCGCCAAATATTCTCTTCTTCACTTCCACTTGAATCACAAGGGCTTAGCAGCAAGATCGACATCTTCTTGTCATCGGTGTTATAAAATAGGTAATCAGCCTAATTCTTATGACTGATTCCCGAAGTCCTCTTCTTCTTACCTTTATGGTCTACTAACAGTGTTCAGGCAGATGTGATAATGGCAGAGGAGTTCCTAGAGGGTCTCCACTGCTAGGGGAAGCCTGTCAGAGAGAGACTCAATGTCAAATTCACATGTTTACATTTTCGTGTTTTGGACCATTTTGCAAAATGATGATTTTTCACAAATGGGAAATGCAATTTGGAAAATTCTTTTTGTAACATGTTCGTTTTCATGCTTATATACATTTCCTAAAGTTTTATTATTTTTGGACTTCATTTGTTATTTTTAACAATTTTCCAAAAGTCAAAAATCTGTTTAAAACTGTTTTTCTGAAGTATCAGTTATCGGTCGACCGAACCGGTCGACCGCTCATATGTTAAGTCGGTAGTGGGTAGCAAAGAGTTTGTCGGTCGACCGGTCCGGTCGACCGAGAGCTCCATCGGTCGACCGCAGGAATTTCCGGTCGACCGACGATCGTCCAGAACAGTTCTCCGTATTTTTTTGTTCTTCGCGGTCGACCGTGAATATTTTCGGTCGATCACCAATAGATCCGTTGGTCACAACGGCTATTTTTCTGAGCTGTTTTCTGGGGGCTTTGTTGTCATTTGGTTTGGGGTTTTTTTGAGATCTTGAGTGGGTATAAATACCCAATTGCTAATCTCTTTTTAAGGGAATCAAGAAGTGTTTTAAAACAAAGTTTTTAAACAAGGGTTTAGGGTTTTACTGTTTGTTTAAGATTGAGTTTCTGTTTACAAAGGAGGAAGTTTTCACTG
>BQKN01036061.1:0-12292 GCA_022839385.1 Asparagus kiusianus
CACATACATTGCCTATATCTCTTTGTTAGGATATATCTTGTTGTTCATATTGATTATCCTAGTTCATATAACTTGTTATATTTCATACTTGCTAGGATAACTTGTTAATTAATTTTAATTAGCATTTAATCGGATTAGATTAGCATAAGACCCTAATCACCCCCCTCTAGGGTCTAACACATTTCTTGACTGGCTTAAATTTAACTTATGCAAACTCTTGACGTATGCCAACAAAGTTGCATAACCAACTTAAGCTATCCTTATATCTTATATACAGATGAATACTATTTAGCCATAGAATAGTTATGCCTTGACGTATGCCAACAAACATAGTATTTATAAGCTTAATAGTATTTAACTAAAATGATGGAGGGCTACGGACGATTTCTCAAAATCTTTTACCGTAATCAAACTTGATATAGTTAAAAGATTCTCTATATTTATACTTGTAACAATTAAACTAGCCAGGTAAGCACAATATTAGTGGGAGGGTTCCGAGCTATTCACCGGGAATATCCATCGGACCTTAATTAAGTAACCACCGCTCTTTAAGACTATAGCGTGAAAGATTGGGCATCACCCCTAATCTTAAGTTGGGCATCATCTCATGAGCTATATCTCATAATTACTTTCCTTGACACTAGTTAAAAGCTCGTTCTAAATACATCTCTTTTAACTGCTTTAGGTTTATTTATCTTTCACACTAACACTATGTTAATGTCGGTCTCACCACTCTATGGTCAATAAACTCTTATTGCCATGTCTTACAAAGTTTAAAAATGAGTTTTTATAATAAAAACTATTATCTAATGAGATAGAGATATAAACTTTGTAGAATATAACACCCAATTATATTGACATCTACAATTGGGGCACAACCAACATATCAACATATGTAAAAACAATATGGAATGGTAGTGGACAACTAAGGGAATAAAATGCAACTACACTAATTATATTTTGGCAAGCAATTTGCAACTCCTTACATTGCTAGCTCCCTTGCAAATCCTGTATTATTACATTCACATATACATAGGACATGCAAGCCCCATTTATAATGAAAAAACCATCTCGTAGGATGGGTAATAATATTGCATTGAATGTAAAATAAAAGCCATAAATAAAATAACTAAACTAAATAACCATACCTCCCACACCCGAACAAGGGCCTATACCCGTAGGCGTAGCCCATGATCGGTGAGCAAGTGCCAAAACTCGTAGGCGTAGCCCATGCTCGGGGAGGAAAGAGGTCAAAAATAATATTACATTTTTAGCTATATTACATCAATACAATAAATACAAGAGAATCGTTGTCCACTACCATCCATAAACATAACATCCACGCAAGATGATATAAAACATATAACTTAATCAACATTAAGAAATATGCATCTATCTAGTTATGCAACAAATTGGAAAACTAGATAACATAGGGATTATCCTAACTCAAATAGGACTATCATGCTTCTAACATACAACTACACTAGTTGTAAATAAGTGTTTTGCAATTTATACAAGTGTTTTTACTCCTAAAAACATATGAACCAAAAATCACATTTTTGAATCAACAACTAGTATAATTAATTACCAAACAACTTGAATAAATTAACTAGTTTCATTAAAACATCTTTTAATTAAACTAGTAATTAGAAGCAAGAACAAAGTCCTCTATGAGTTAGATATGTATGTTAAGATTTAATTAGATGGAACCATGGCTCTGATACTATGAAGGAAATTCATGCTAAATACATGCAAAATACGCAACGGAAGACTATATGTGTAATTATGCTATGCATGTAGAGACCATGAAATGCATAATAGGACCATCCTAATTAAATCTAACATAATCCCTATATTAAAGAGAGCATACAAGAGTTAGAAAGTCACACTTTCGAAGCGTGATTCGATGAAAGATCGAATAACCCCTAGCTCTTGCTCCTTGTAGTAGAAAATCTCCTCGTAGTGGATCTCTAAGTCTTCAAGTGGGCTTGATAAAATGGGAGTCTTCTTGAGTCATAAGGCAAGATATCCACCCCCGGGTTCTTAAAATCCTACTACTTCCTCTTGCTCAAAGATTGCTAAAGTTTAGTAAGAGGAGAGCTCTCTTTTATTCTCTTATGGAAAAAACCACTTAGCCAATTTTTCATTAGTCTTTCCATAAGAAAGAGAGCTCATATTTATAGAGTGGAATGTGTTCATGACATGAATGACTCATCCTATGAGTCATGCAATGAATCATCAAATATTAATGATTAATCTAGTGAGTCATGCAATGAATCATCTTTTGAATCATTACATTTCAAAACCATGTGCTAATAAACCATGTCCTCAAACCATACCACTAAATGACTCATCTCATGACTCATTATACATGGTATGTGTATTTCATAAATAAGAATACCAAATCAATATTGTATTTCATAAATACGATATTTTGTAATTTTCCAATCATTGATTAATATGTCATCATATGACCAAAAAGTCAATGAGTTGACCACAAGTCAACTATTGACCAAAAAGTCAACTAGTTGACTAAAAGTTAACTTTATAGGAAAAGTACTAGAATTCATTTCCTAAGCACATAACATTCCGATTTTATCGATATACATAACCGTTTATGTGTATCCGGTAAAATCATATATGCGTATCAATCATACGCATCACTCTATAAATTGTGTTTCATAGGATTCAAGTACGCGCTTGGTGTGACTCTAGGGCCCAACTTAAGAACTCGGCAGTGGATCATATCCACAAGTACAACAGAGGTGCTAGCTACACATGAAGACTATCCGGGTATAAGTTGTGATAAATGTCTGCAAGATGCTTACACAATTTTATCAGGACCACTCAGTGATAATACTGTACAGTCCGGTCTCTTCGTCAAACCTTATCAAACTATTAAGCCTAGGGTATGGAAAACTGTCAAACCCTATTTGCTCAATTAGTGTTTGTAGATATTAAACTCATAACCTATAAGATCAAACTGACACTCAGTTTATCTTATTTACCTCGGCCAAGGATTTCCAGGCTATAGTTATATCAAACAATCTTATGACATCAACCCCTATACTAGGAGAGACGAATTCCTTCTTGGCATCTCAATATCTACTTATGTCTCGGGATGTACCCAACAAGAACCGTTATGCACAATTCAATAAGAACTGTGGTTAGGTAAAAGTCTAAATACATCTTTACTGACATATAAGATATTTCACTCATGCCTCAGGTCAAGAGACTACTATGTACTATATCACTAGAGAACTTCTATTTGACAGTTAAGTATATTACCAACTAGATGTTCTTGGCGAGTCGTTCAGTCAACTCATTCACTAATGAGTCACCTGTATACTGTATCTTGATGTCTCACATCAATGATCTAAGAGATTGATCATCTCATTCTAAAGGAGAAATAGATCATACACTAGTCTTAACCAAAGTGATGATATCCTATCTCAACACTTCATCAACTAGGAACATTTTAGAATATACGTTACCGACTAATCAGATCTCTTCATTACGATCACTATCCGAAATGTCTGATAGACTAGTATTTATTCTAAGGACATTATCTGTATTTTTAGAACATCAGATAAATCTGACCAAAATAACATACTATCATTTTGAACAAGGATGTTATATACATATAGGTCCTGTTACAATATACAATAATTACCTACAGGGCACCTATATCTAACAGCATCATTGGGAGGTAATCGTTTTGTAGTTTCCGCAGTTGGTGATTATTCTAGGCATTATTGGGTCGCGACCAGTTCCCGTTGGTGTAAAGTCCTAGAAGTCAACAACAATTGGAAGAAGTGTATTGGCAGAAAGGTAACTCGTTGTTCTAGCTTTGGTAGGAGTCCTTTCTTACGTTTGTACCGAGCTCACGGCAATAGGAGACACTTCATTGGTGTGGAGACTTTGGGGTGACAAGATGAGATGACAGTTTTGATGGGTCGTTCCTTTCTGGAGGAGAATCGGCGTTGGTTATCGAGCATTGGTTCTAGAGCTTCTACATATTTGGGTCATCTTAGTCATAGGTCGCCGACTGCTGCATTAGGAGTTACTGGATCTAGTGGAGCTGCTTCAGATTTTGGTCGGCATCGGATATTTGGTTACCTAGCATTTGGTCACATCGAGGATGTGAGATTTGATCCGATTGCGTGTTTGGGATTCAGAGGCTCATTTGATTATCGTTTGGGAGCTTCTGATTTTGTTCTGAGCAGGAATGTCACTTTTAACTCTCGGCAGGTGGAGAGTGTTGATCAGGTCGTTTGGATATCGCAACAGGTGGAGGGTGATGCTACTTCACGTTGGGTGGAACTTATTCCACATACTCCAGATCATGCTGCGTCATTTGGGATTCTAGCTGAGGTGACACATGTTGGGGATCATTTGATTTTGGATGCAAATGATGGATTGGTTTTGGATTCGGTTACAGCTGGTGGACATGATTTGGATACGGCCATTGGTTCACCTCAGATGGAGATGTTTGATTTGTATCAGTTTGGGGCCGCTATCAGTTACAAATCCGTTGGCGATATTGGGGAAGTGTTGCAGACTTTTCTATTTGTTTGAGGGTCTTTGGAGACCGTTTGGGTGAACTACGTGAAGGTTTGATTCCTTGGGCAAGAGGATACGTAGGCAGTCTTTACGATGCAGCCGGGTTGGATTTTGATGGAGGTGAGATCGATTTGGTGAGTAGATACCGACATTTGGAGAGTGTTTGCACTCTCATTTGGGTTCTCGACTTGTTATGGATTGAGTCCGTTATCGTAAATTGTTTCACGGTGTACTGGACACAACAAGTGGGACATTTGGATGCTTTGGTGTCGGCTCAGTTTTGAGAAAACTTCGCCGATGTGGAGAATTGTGAGGAAATAAAGGCACAACGTGGGGGCCACCACAAAATGTGTGAAGTGATCCCGCGGGAGCCTCGTGACGTGCTGGATCGTGTGAAGAGATGAGGTGGGGGCCACGAAGTGCGTGAAGAGCCAATAGAGGCTCGTGGGCTTTCATGAAATTGCGTGCAGACGCATTTTCCCCAGCTGCTATAAATATAGCACCTAGGGTTTCGTGAACAGGTAGCAAGTACGAAGTTGAGGCGTGTAACAGGGAGCAGAGAAAGAGAAAAAAGGCGGCTGCAGAAGTTTTGTGCAGAGGCAAAAGCTTAGACTGCGTGCAAAAGAAGAGAAAATTGCAGAAAGTACAATGCTTCGTGCAGAGAAGAAAAATTGGGGATATTTAGAGCACAGAAAAGAGGTATTTTCTGAGCCATTTGTTTAGGGTTTTGTTTGGAGAGATTAAGAGCTTGTTGGTGAGATTAGTTTGTTCCTTCGAGTGATTTGTAATCTTAATTTTATACTCTTTTTCTATTAGTGAAAACCCCATCCCCTTCTTGCCCTGTGGACGTAGGCAACTTACCGAACCACGTTAAAATTGGTGTTTTGTTTGTGCATTGATATTTAGTTCGTTTAGCTCTCTTGGATTGGCGTTTGGTTTGGTTTCTCGACACAGCTTTTGGCACAACTCGGCGCTGCATGAGGTAACTTTTTTTTGGCCTTTTTTACGTAACAAAGAACTAACTCTATATTTTCTCACTCAAGATCACTTACTGACTTGATCGTCGGAGGAATTACTGGAGAACCCAACTCCGCTCTCTTACGAGTTCTTTCATGTGCAGGGAAGAACAACAAACCCCAGCATCACTCATTAGAAGGAGTTAGAGAACCCTAATCACTCCGCAAACTCTCAAATAACCCCCTATTTGATAACTGACATCAACAATATTATTTCTCTTTGTTTTTCTCATGATTTGAATTATTTTTAAACTTAATTATGCTTTTGGGAGTAAGAATATTCATCTCCCAGCCAATTCTTTCTGCTTACAGCACAAAATTGCACACTTATTATTAGCTAAATGTCTACATTGTTAAGTTTATCTGAATTTTTTCCATTTCCCTTAACATTGCACTTTGGAAGTTTTACACGTTTAATATGACATTGAGGTACATAACTATGTAAAAAAGTGTATTAATATGACATTGAGGTACATAACTATGTAAAAAAGTGTAAATCAGGGGTAGACCCTCTGTACTGTCACCCAATTGTGAATAGAGTTCTGTGATTCTATTGTTGCAGATTGGCCCCAAGAATCAATTTTTCTTAACTCTTTACCCTCAGAGAGAGTACAGTGTTTTTTTCACAAATAGACCTTTCATTCACCTTCTTATTTACCTTTCCATTTTTGCAAGAAATGATCAATTCTCAAGTCAGATCGAAGATACTCGAGAGAGAAATCTAGTTCGTTGCCAGAGACGAAGGCTGAAGTTTTGAATTGATACGAGACTATCGCTCCCCTAACCTGCTTCAGTGCAGAAGTCACAACAAGTTTGGAAATGGTATAAGACTAATCTGCTCATTTTGCATTTCGATTTCTACTAGAACAACACAATTTGCACAGGAGGTGATTTACTGCATACTTCAGAATTGACAATAGCAAGTATAAAATGGGACACAAAATCATAAAAAAATAAAGAAAAAATAGATATTTCGATTGATCAGCAGACATCAGAAGTACAGTGTCTCTCTCTTCAAAACGAGACACAGGATCAACCTTTTCAGAGATTACACAGGAGAAAGAATCGACGTACACGTTTCCATGAACACATAAACATATTGTCATCGATGCGAAGCCGCCACCGTCACATCCTTTGCAGCCCACTTCCATACTCTAAGCTTCCCCGAAGCATCCCCAGTGAAAAACAACCCATCAGGACCTCTAGCAATGGCTCTAACTTCCTGCTCGGAGAAAATCCTCCCCCTCTCGCTGAACGACGGGAGATCATAAAGACTAACTGTATCATCGTTGCGAGCGCATAACAGCACTGGCTTATCTTGTGCATCATTCACCCCATATAATTGAAGGACTCCATGATCTTCACAGTGGGTGTACACAACTTCCATCTTCCCGCTGTCACCGGCAGCCCAAACCTTCACCGTTCCATCCAAGGAGCAAGACAAAAGATAATTATCCCAGTATAAGAGAGACATAACGACCGATGAATGGCCAGTGAGGGTCTCGATGCACCGCAATGTAGTAAGATCCCAGACCCTTATGGTGCCATCCATACAACCGGAGTAAAGCCTTCCACCTCTGATGACTAAGGAGACCACAGAGCGTTGATGGCCCTTGAGAGGAGCTGCCGGTTCGAAGCTGTTTTCTTGGTCATTTAGCTTCCAAGCCAGTATGCATCCGTCCTGAGTTGCGGCGAATAGACTTTCATTGTCAAATGCCAATGCATACACTCGTCCGACGGGGGATTTACCATCCGCGGCTTTGAGGGCTAGATTAGTGAATGTCTTCGTATTCCAAGCTCTGACAGCATCGTCAATGCCCACAAAAATCCATGGACCCTCGCTGATCATGCAGCCAACCTCGCTTTCCAAATTAACAGTATGAACACATCGGCCACTATGGCAATCCCAAATTCGAACAGTGTTATCTTGGCTCCCAGTGTAGAGCTTATCAGAACCCCATGGCAACACGATTCCAGTAATAACCTGCAAAGATCAACGCACAACAGATCTTTAAACTAAACGGAACCGAATTTGGAAATTTAGGAAAAAAAACAGAAAGAGAAAGATCTGGTCTTTGAACCTTTACAAGAAAATATCGACCAAGACCGAAAATTTCAGAAAAAGAATGAGAAACGACCCATCCTTCAACTCTTAACAAGAATGAGAATTTCAGAAAACAAAGAGGAAAAGGTCCCAACATTTTTTTAAGTCTTAAGAGGCTAAAAACAAAGAAATAAAATCGAAAATTTGATTAAAAAGAAACATGAAAAAGATCTCGCTAAACATAGAGAAGGTAAAACAAGTGCTAGAAAAGGAAATTTAGAGGAAAAGGAACAAAAGATTTCACCTTTTGGTGGCACAGCAGAGCTGTAAGCAGAGAGAAGCTGTCACCGGTGAACCAAGAATGCAACAACTTGCACTCGTCGCCGAGACCACAGCTTGATCCGACAATGAAATCTTTGCACAGCTTATTAACCTGCGACGTGGTCTGATCCTTGTCCGCGTCCAGTCTGGGGAGATCAGAATCCCTTTTGCCGGCGGTCTTAGGGTTTCTCCAGACGAAAGCCCTCTTCTTGGAGGCGACATCGAGAGATCGAGGGAGCTCTCCATGGAGGTAAGGGCAATTGCGGCGATTGCAGCGGCCAGCCTCCCAATAGATGCAGACTTTGTTGTGACGGCGGCCGACGGCGGAGGGAAGAGGGCCCAAACGCTGGTGTATTGGCTTGATGCCATAACCAGTCGCCCGTTCGAACTCCATAGAGCTGGATCGAACCAAACCCTAGAATGTAGAAACCGAAAAGATTAGGTTTTGACTGGAGATTAGGAGGTTAATGGGGGGGAGGCGGCGGGGCGCGAGAGTAATCGGAGAGGTTTTGAGCGTCGTAGGTGCTCGCGCGAAGTTTTAAATAGCTGTAATAAGATCAGATCCCGTGTCTTCAGAGACACGTGTCCCGATCTGATTCTCCACAAGGGACACGCGTCGAGATCTCGTAGCCACATGTCTGTTGTCTCGGGAGCGTCGCGTGAATCCGACGCTGTTATCAAGTAGTACCCGCTAATATGCTACAAATATATTATTTTGGGAAACTAATTATGATCTAAATTTATAGGGTGGTTGTCTGAAATGCCAAAAATTTTATTTAGAACACGTAATATCGTGAAGAATTTCAAATTTATAGGATTATACATGCTTTGTGATTTCTAATACTAGTTTCAGGCCCTTGCGATGCACGGATTTGTTTAATATACAAAAATTAATGTAGCAAAAAAATATAAAATAAAATAGTAATAATATATAAATAGTCAGAAATGATACAACCTAAGTTGAATATATAGTTTGAAAAATTAGAAAGTTTGGAAAACTTGAATCAGTTTAAGATCATATATAGTTTGAAAAATATAAATATGTAAAAACAATATTCATAAATATGGGGGGAGTTATTTTATTATTTATAAAGAATATAATATCTATCATATAAGGGGGGTATGACATCCACCTGACGAAAATAAGAGACAATGTAATACCTAAATCAAATGAAGTCAGTGTAAGAAAATTATATAGGATTGCAATTCAAGAACATCATCAACCCATAAGAATACGACATAAGAAGTACTCAATTAGTTAAATAAAATGCAACTTTCACATACTCTATATAAACAAAAGAAAGGACAAAAATATTGAAGTGAAATGCATTACCATTAGAAAAATAACAAAACATAATATAAAAGAAATACATTCTAGTAAGATTATAAGAAAGGGTTATTTCACTTTAATATCACAAAAGTTTATACCAATTGAACCTCAATACCCCAAACTTACTTTTTGTCCAAAAAGATCCCAAAGTTCTCAAACGTTTAACTTTGATTGTGTAAAAATAACTGTGGTATCCAAGTTCAGATTAACTTTAAAATAAATACAAAAAACTAAATAATTTCTAGAGATTTAACTCCAAATGAGCAAGAAAAGACATCTATACAGAAAAAATATAACACAAACTTACAACTAATGGATGAAAATACACTCTTAAAAACTTCCACATGCTTTGAACAAAAGGTCTCCTTGTACTAATTTAAAAAAACAAAGCCCATTTCAATAAAAAATTCCCAAACAACATAAAATCACCAAAAAAAATAAACAGGAAACTTATTTTCCTGTATTGAATCAATGAAGAGTGCGTAGCAAAGCGCTAAGCTTAGAATCAAATTATACGACTTACAACATAATTAAATAATTGCATACAGGAAAATTATTGCACATCTTAAGGAAAAATCTGTTATGAGAATATGAAAATAATTTTCCTTTTTTAAGGCTAATATTGATATGAATTGCTTACTTATGTTACAATCAATTCAAAGTAACATAAAATGTTCGTTTCTAAGCATATTTTTTAATTAACCAATAGAGAGCAAAATTCTTAAAAGGTAGTGGGTTTTAGACGTGAACTCTGTTTGAATCTTTCACATTAATCATGGTTGATTGTAAATGCTATGAAACATAAAAATGCAAATAATGGTTATATATATCAAGAATGCAACACTACCTTTAAATATAGGTTAACCTTTTGTAATTAAAAATTTAATAGAGCCAATTTACGTACAAAATTCGAAGGTTGAATTCAATTAATAATCCAATTGCATTAGCCTTAGTTAAAGACTTAATTAAATTGAAAAAACCCACTAAAATAACACAAATAAAGAAGATAAAACTACCAGAAAGATGAAAACAAACTTGAAGTACCCTTTCCAAGTGGACCTTCACAAATTCGAATATTATTGGCAACTGTGTAACAATTAGAGATTCATAAAAATTTTAGTAAGGAAAGGTTTTTGGCATTATAAGTACAGTACAAACAAAATAGTAAAAGTGATTAAAAACAAAGTGAAACGAACCTGCAATACTCTTTTCGATCGGACCTTTGCAGATTATATTAATAGATAAATTAAGCTCTAATTGAAATGAGAATGGGGAGTTGCATTATTGTTCTAACTGCTAATGATAGAATCTCTAATGGATAGGGATTAATTACAATACAGGAAAGTTGAACACTTTTCAAGATAAAAAAGGTCGGTTAGACCAGCAAAGAGATCACTATTTGCATGGACGGGAAAAAACATTGATAAATTTAAAATAAAAACAACAATTTTGTGCTGAATTACCTTCTAGTTTTTCCTTTTATTTTTCTAGAATATCAATCTGCATGATATAATCTGCATCTTCCTTCTCTAAATTGCAAAATATTCAAAATCCACAACTCTAAATTTTTTTATCTAAGTTAGTACTTGACTTCAACCGTTAGCTTTAGTCTCTTTGAAATATTTTTCTGCAACTTCCTCTTCTTTGCTTCAGTTTCCTGCACAGTAAGAATATAATTCTTAGCTTAATAGGATTTACGATGATAGATTTATAGAATATGCAAAAGAGACCTATAAAAATATATATGTAAAAGCAAAGTCCTTTTGTTCACATGTTAGAAAATAGATATACTTGGTACAACAACGGGGAAAAATTGACCCAAAAATATTAAGAAAAGATCAAAAATAGTTGGACCTAAAAAGAATCACCTCAAACGCGCATCACAAAGGATAAATGCAAAACACACATACAAGAACAAAATATAAGCAAATAACAGAACCCTAAAATCCTAAAATCACAGAGATAATAGAAATAAGACAATTGTTAAGAAACCTTAAAATCACGGAACCTAAGAATCTATTAAGTCTCCCAGATCAAATAACCCTAGATTTTAGAACACACCGCTAAAAAAGTTGAAAAGATCCTTTAATTTTAGAACCGAAGGAGATTACCCAAATTGATGCCTATCATGGAGAAGTCAAAATTGCACATAACAACAAACCCCAGATCTCTGAATCAAGAAACAAAGATAACCCATCAAGCAAATAAATTCCTAACCCTATAACAACGGATCATATGTACATAAATAGATTTTTAAAAGAAAAAGAGCAGATCTGAACAAAAAAGAAAAGATTTTTTATTACCATGAGCAGTTCATCATAATCCTACAAAAGGGCCTAATGCTTGAACCGAGCCCTCGCTTCCTCTGAATCCATCATCAAAACCCTGCTCCCCTTCTTCATCATCTTCAACAAATTCTAATCCGAATCCCAAATAAAGGAGGAGAGAAAGAGGAAAAGTCTATAATAATAATAATGAGGAAGGAGGGGAAAGACGCAGAAAGTAATAAAAAATCAAAAATTTGAATTTGGGATGAGGAGGGAAGATATTAAATGAGAAAGTTAAACTTGAGAAGGCAAAATGAATGCAGGTCATAGGAAATTGAATCAGAAGATGGAAGTTGTTGAAGATACAAAATATTGTTATTTTCAAAATAATGAATAATGTTGGAAACCGAAATTATGAATTCGTTCCATCTATTAAAATTAGTGAAGTGTAGTGATTAGTTCCCTCTTTGTTTATGTTCAATGGAAGTTTATCAAGCAAAATGCTCCTTGCCGGCCAAGAAAATAGGGAGCGTAGAATTGACATGGACAGGTTGAAAAGGTTGGGAGTAGACAAATAGAAAAGGTTAAACAATTACCGCCAAGTTCAATCCAATAAGAATTGTGGTTAATATATATCCAAGCACACAAATTCCTATGTTCCACAAAAGTTTGACATTCATATACCTAATTTTGATAAGCTGGGCGTCATATTTCTTACCTAATACTAACCAAACTAAGAAAAGAAAAAAAA
>BQKN01036064.1:0-10232 GCA_022839385.1 Asparagus kiusianus
TCACCTCCTCCCACAGTCTTGTCACTTGGCATTTGCCCATCAGGCTGGGACAGTTAGCGGGGGGGGGGGGGGATAACTTAAGCTATAAGATTGATGGAAAAAAATCAAACGAAAGATATCTGAAACTAATACAAATCAGCAGAAAAAAATATAATCTAAACACCTACAGTAAGCAACGTTAGGTGATCAAACTCAACTTCAACATTAACCGTAAAATTCTATACTTGATTAAGTGCATTGGCAAACATTTCTCCAGAAAAAAATATATAACAATCTATGTCATGAAGTACAGCTCTAAGAGCATCTCCAATGGTATACTCTATATTAAGAGGGTTTGAAGAGAATATTCTTCAAGATTCCTCAAATATACAGGGTTTTCAAAAGTTGTGCTCCAATAGTGCCCTCTATATTTATATTAATTAATCTATCATTAACAAACTAATGATGTAAATAAAATAATTAAAACTTAACATTTTTTGTACAAAAATTATACCCTTCAGAACCGTCTCGCCGAAACCTTTTAAATGGGATAAATATTGAATATTTTTAGAGTCATTTTAAATTATTTTATTTTAATATAATAAACTAAAAATATTCATTAATAAAACAAATACATGGGGATCTATATAACCCACCCCAAAGGAACTACATTCAAAAATACAGAAATTACATTATATAAGTAAAATACGGTAACAACAAGCTAAAATTTTGGTAGGTCATTTTCATAGCTACTGGTGCCGTATTGATACCCTAACAGACCCAATATCCAGTTCTTCCTAAAACATGAATTGAACTATCAAATTGAAAATCACCGCTATTTCTCCTAAAGATTTGTTGTTTTTTCCTGTTAAAAAATGCATGTTCCCTTACATCAACAATCTTACTCAAATCAATTGATAGTATTTCCTCACGATCACGCTCAAGACGAAATTGCTCACGTTGTTGAGCCAAGAGTTGATTGTGATGTTCTAATTGTACAGCCTGTTGATTTAACTTTGTCTTATCATTTTCTAATTTCATCATCATTAGTTGTTGCATGGCTTTCCTTCCAAGCTCACGTTTTTCCTGCATTTTTTTGATATTCTTAAAAATATCAACATCACACTCAGATGGGGAGAGGATCTTTCTCTTCGCCTTTCTTCCAACGGGTCAACTTGATGAGGCGTTGGTAGGAGATTGTTCATCACCCATCAGATTAATGCAATCCATTGAGTTTGAATCTGATCCTTCGGCATTTGAGATGGTTCCAGACACGATCATCTTTGAAGGTGTAAGGTCAGCTCACTTCTCAGCATCCTTTAGAATATGCCAAATGTGTTCATATTAAAAAAAAATTCTTATCTTTTACATTCCAATGATAAAGAGCTTTGATCCTCACCCACATTGTTTCCTTCCTCTGATTAGTACGTAAGATTGGATCTTAAGACACTTCAGACCATGTTGAGCATAAGACTTGATCTTCTTTGTGGGAGAATGACTTTCCTTGAGAAGCCATATGAGTTGTTAATGAGAAGAGTTGTGAATGAGAGAATGAGAATAGTTGTGAATGTATTGCTTAAATAGAAGTGAATGAAATTGGAATCCAATGCTGGGTAGTGGACAAAATGATTAACCTCGTCTCATCTTTAATCATTGGATTCCAATCTCATCTCATCTTTAATCATTTTGTCCACTACCCAGCATTGGATTCCAATCTCATTCACCTCTATTCAAAATTCACAACTATTCTCATTCTCTCATTTACAATTCTTCTCATTCACAACTCATATAGCTTCTCGATGAAAGTCATTCTCCCACAAAGAAGATCAAGTCTTATGCTCAGCATGGCTTGAAGTGTCCCACGATCCAATCTTGGGTACTAATCAGAATGTAAAAGATTTTGGCGGAGAACAAAGGAGCTAAAGATCATTTGAAAGTCGTTGGGACTTAATTAAGAAAGTCATAAATAAGTTCAAAGGTTGCATTCGACAGATCGAGCGACTTAATCCAAGTGGTGCTTCTGAATTGAATATAGTAAGTATCTAACTTTTTTAATAATCCAAGTGGTGCTTCTGAATTGAATATAGTAAGTATCTAACTTTAAATTTATCACATTTTGTTATTCTAAAAATTTCTAACTTTTTTATATTAGATTATTAAAGCTAAAATTCTGTATGAGCAAGAATAAAGATAAGAAAGAGTTTTAATATGAACACATTTGGCATATTCTAAAGGATGCTGAGAAGTGGGCTGACCCTAGACCTTCAAAGATGGTCGTGTTTGGAACCATCTCAAATGCCGAAGGATCAAAGTCGAACTCAATGGATCGCATTAATCTGATGGGTGATAATTAATCTCCTAACAACACCTTATCAAGTCGACTCGTTGGAAGAAAGGCGGGAAAGGCGAAGAGAAAGATCCTCTCCCCATCTAAGTGTGATGTTGATATTCTTAAGAATACCAAAGAAATGCAGGAAAAATGTGAGATTGGAAGAGAAATCATGCAACTAATGATGATGAAATTAGAAAATGATAAGAAAAAGTTAGATCAACGAGTTGTACAATTAGAACAACACAATCAACTCTTGGCTCAACAACGTGAGCAATTTCGTCTTGAGCGTGATCGTGAGGATAAAAAAAATACTATCAATTGATTTGAGTAAGATTGCTGATGTAAGAGAACATGCATTTTTTGACAGGAAAAAACAACAAATCATTAGCAGAAATAGCGGTGATTTTTAATTTAATAGTTCAACTCATGTTTCAGGGGGAACTGGATATTGGGGTCTATCAAGGTATCAGTACGGCACCGGTAGCTATGGAATTGACCTATCGAAATTTTAGATTGTTGTTACCGTATTTTATTTATATAATATAATTTCTGTATTTTTGAATGTCGTTCATTTGGAGCAGGTTATATAGATCCCACCGTATTTGTTTTATTAATGAATATTTTTATTTTATTATATTAAAATGAACTAATTTAAAAATGACTCTAAAAATATTCAATATTAATCTCATTTAAAAGGTTTCCGCAAGATGATTCTAAAAGTATAATTTTTGTACAAAAAATGTTAAGTTTTAATTATTTTATTTACATCATTAGTTTGTTAATGATAATTAATTAATATAAATATAGAGGGCACCATTAGAATACAACTTTTGAAAACCCTCTATATTTGAGGAATCTTGAATATTCTCTTCAAACCCTCTAAATATAGAGTATACCATTGGAGATGCTCTAATGTAAAGAGATCTATCACAAAAAACAATTATAACAACATATCCATGTATATAAAAGGAGGAAGACCAAATTACAGTAAACAATGTTAAGTCTGAGAGGACATCCAAAAATTTGAATAATCTAACTGTAAACTTCAGGGTTGGCCTTAAATCTATGCATCCAATCAAAAAAAAGTGTGGTGTTGTGAGGTATCACAACAAGATCCATGACTACATAAGCAATAACTCGAAATCAATCAAAAACAAAACCGATCTACAGATATATATTGTTAATCGATACGGATCTAGCTGTCAAGTTTAAATCATGACTAATATAACCATAAAATCCCAAAAAAACGAACCCAGACATCCACATTACTTTCAAGAAATGAAAGAAATTAGCCAAAGCATACAGATCTTAACGAAAATCACTAGATCCATGATTATATGAGCAAAAAAACCGAATCAGAGAAAATACGGTGGATCTACAGAGATCTAATGTCGATCGATACAGATCTAGGCATTAATTTTGAAACGAGACTCATAAAACCATTAATTTCCCAAAAAATTTTGAGGAAAAAACAAGAAAAATACAGAAATCTAAGGGATAAACCCTAGATCACTAGATCCATGAGAATATGAGCCGAAACATGGAAATCTAGGAAGAATATAGTCGATCTACTGAGATCTAAAGTCAATCGATACAGATCTAGGCATAAAGTTCGAATTAAAGCTATAACCATTAAATTCCAAAAAGAACAAGAAAAAAAGATAGAGATCTGGAGAGAGTGAGAGAGAGAGAGAGAGTGAGAGAGAGAGAGAGAGAAAGAGAGAGAGCTGAACCTGGATCCCATGTTCGAGGCAGTAGAGCTCCCAGCAAGCGTTTCCGACCTGGATTCCGGCCTGGCCGATGTGGATCGAGATGCACTCTCTCATTTTCGATGAAAATGGCGGGAAATCGAAATGGGGATGAGATCTATGTGAGAGAGAGGAGAGAGGTGGGGCGTGTGTGAAGACGCCAACGGATGAGGCTTTGCCCGTTGCCCTAGCGAGGTTTTTATAGAGGGAAATGAGGGGAGGCTGAAATTTGAAAAGCTAGGGTTTTCATTCTCTGACTCAATTTCACATAACCCCCTGAAGTTTTGGTGAAGGTCCGTATAAACCCTGGACTTGATTTGTCTCACATAAATAAAGTAGTAAGTTCAAGCTTTGCAACAATTAAACTACAAGGTAGTAAGTTCAAACACGGATACTACAGGGGGTCTATGTGCAATTAGACCATACAAGACAACAATTAAACTACAAGGTAGTAAGTTCAAGCTGGGATACTACAGGCAGGTCTCTTCAGTCACAAGGAAGTTTTCTTTTCAATTTATAACACTCTTGAGGCATGTTTTCAAATGTGAGTTACTACTTCTCATTGTTTCATAACAAATAATCCCATTATATTTTAAAGACATTACCTGTGAGTTTTAAGTATTTTATCATTCAAAGACATATTTTGATAGTAAAAGGCTTCTTCATGAGGATATTAACTATGCCATGACACAATTAATGTTGACGCAAGTATAGTCACATACACTGCTCATGTATACCATCATTTGCATGGGGAGTCCTTTGTTTCCTCGACCACAATGAACAGGAGTGTGCGTCAAACATAAGCATGAACAGGGGTGTGCATCAAACATAAGCATATTTTCTTTGATCATTATTAAATAATATAGATTATACTAATTGTACTGAAATAATGATTTTTGTGTTAATATCTCAGGTACTTAATTGGAGAAGGAGACTTTATTGGATTTAATCTAATAAATCTATTTGTGGGTACATATGATTAATCAATGTGTATTGCTATCTTTTCAGGATAACCCACTAAAGTGATCAATTAATTTGGGTTAATAAGTATTTAAATAAGTCATGGGGTTATATGTACAGATACGAGGTTGTAATTGTGATTTGTTGAGGGGCCAAATTACAAAAGTACAACACATATAAATAAGGGGTTATGGTCCCTAATCTAGGGTTACATTCTCTAATTCTCTTCACCCCATCTAAGAGAGAAATTCGGCTATAGAGAAAAACCCTAAGGTTAGAAGATCCAAAACCCAAATCAAGTTCAATCAATGGATTAAGGTATAAGCTTCCGCTCTTTTAGATTATTGTTAATCTCTTTGAATTAATCATGGCTATATGGTTTTAGATCAAAAGTTTTATGATTCAGATCTAACAAGAGGTATCAGAGCCACCTTTGATTAATTCTTATAGATTTAAGTTTTAAAATTGGGTTTTTTGATCTTAAATCTCTGGTTTTTTGGATTGAGATCTGTTCTCAGATGAACAGTAATGTTCGGATGAACAGTAACGAAATTTTTTCAGGTGAACAGTAAGGTATTTTTTCGGGTAAACAGTAATTTTTTGGATTTTTCTCTTTGATTTTTTGGATATGGATCAAGAAAATTTTTTCGATTCTGGATCTGTTTTTGAAAATAAAAATCAAAGAATTTTTAGGTTTGATCTTTGGTCCCGTGCTCCTCGTCGGCGAAGGTTCGCTGGTGGCCTCGCTCTCGACTCTGACGGCGACGGCGGCATCAGGAAACCCTAGGGTTTCGACCTCTTGGGTAACGGAGCAATGGCGGCGGTGGTTTCAGTTTGAAACCCTAAAGGTTCGTGCGATTAATCGTGGCGAAAACAACCGAACTTCGCGTTCGTTATAAGGTGAGCCTCGCGCTCAATTTAAACAAACCTCGCATTCGTTCTCATGTGAGCCTCGCGCTCAACTCAGGTGAGCCTCACGCTCAATTTAATGAACCTCGCGTTCGTTCTCAGGTGAGCCTCGCGCTCAACTCAGGTGAGCCCCGCGCTCAATTCTAAAAACGAACTTAGCGTTCGTTCTCAGGTGAGCCTCGCGCTCAATCTAAGTCGAGCCTCGCGCTCAGTTCTCAGGTGAGCCTCGCGCTCAGCTCTAAGGTGAGCCTCGCGCTCAATTTAAGTCGAACCTCGCGTACAAATTTTTTAAACGAACCTCGCGTTCGTTCTTAAATCGAACCTCGCGTTCAAATTTTAAACGAACCTCGCGTTCGTTCTGTGTTCATTTTTAACGAACCCCGCGTTCGTTCTCAAGTTGAACCATGCGTTCATTTTCAGACGAACCTCGCGTTCGTGCTTAAGTGAGTCTTGTACTCAATACAGTCGAACCTTGCGTTCGAAGTCAAGCGAACTTCGTGTTCACTATGGTTAAGCTCGGCTTTTTATGGGTCCACTTTGGTATACTTAATTTATTAAGTTATGGGCCCTAATTAAGCTATGAGACCCCAATTAAGTTTTGGAAATTCAGTTGATTTAAATTAAAATCTTTTAATTTAAATCTAATTTGGTAGCTAATCAATTATTTAATTCAAATATTATGACACTAAGGTATTAAGGTTGTCTCTCACTCCAATTGTTTAATTGAAACAAGAAGTTACCAAAGTAACCTCTATTGTGTAGATTGTTCATGAGGAATGTGAGATGTTTGTGTGTATGCTTTCGTGTAAATATTTAATCGGCCCAAAGGAAGGTTAATATTTATTTAGACTGTATACACATTTGCGGTGATAAACGTGTGACAATTATAAGGTTTACATGTGAATAATGAATCGATCCAAAGATAGTTTTATTATTTGACATGAGTTATTGTCAATGTTTGATCATTGCAACAATGTATCACTTACAAGTTAATATTACTGTCCAAAGACTTGATATTAATGTTGTGCCAGATATCTTGATATGGGATTTGTCATTATTTGAATTTTATTAATTACTAAATATGGTTATTGACGTGAGCATTTTTGTTTTATTTCAGCTAATGCATCTGCTGCAACAATTTCTGCTAACATCAACTCAATTCCCATGCTAAATGGGACAAACTTCAAGGTTTGGAAAGAGAACATATTAATTGTTCTTTGGCTGCATGGATCTAGACCTTGCATTAAGAATTGAACAACCCCAACCTCTCAATGCGGATAGCACTCCTGATGCAAAGAAGGAATATGAGAAGTGGGAGCGTTCAAATCGCATGAGTCTTATGATCATTAAGCGTGGCGTTCCGGAAGCCTTCAGGGGCATAGAATCCGAAGGGATTACTAAGGCTAAAGATTTTCTTGCCGAAATTAAGAAGCGTTTTGCGAAAAACGATAAGGTAGAAACAAGCACGCTTTTAGCTCGCTTGATTTCGATGAAGTATAAGGGCAAAGGAAATATAAGGGAGTACATTATGGAAATGTCTCATATTGCTTCAAAGCTTAAGGCACTTAAACTCGATCTTTGTGATGAGTTATTAGTGCATCTGGTTCTGCTGTCTCTTCCTGCACAATTCAATCAGTTTAAGGTCAGTTATAACTACCAAAAGGAGAAATGGACTCTAAATGAGCTCATTTCATACCGTGTGCAAGAAGAAGACAGGTTGAAGCAAGATAAGACAGAAAGTGCTCATTTGGCCTATGCCTCTAAGGATAAGGGCAAGAAAAGGAAGAATGATAAAGAAGCTGCTAAGGGTCCAGTTCAGAAGAAACAACATAAGGATAATCAGGGTTGTTTCTTCTGTAACAAGCCTGTACATGTAAAGAAGGACTGTACAAAATATCACGCTTGGCGTGATAATAAGGGTACGTTCCTTTCTTTGGTCTGTTCTGAGGTTAATTTAGCTTCAGTACCTAGAAACACTTGGTGGTTAGACTCTGGTGCTACTACTCACATAAGTGTTTCTATGCAGGATTGCCTGAGCTACCGAAAGCCAACTGATGTTGAAAGACACATCTTTGTGGGCGACGGTCAATCGGTGGATGTGGAAGCAATTGGACATTTTAGGTTGCTATTGGGAACTGGTTCTTATTTGGACTTAAAAGATACTTTTGTAGTACCATCTTTTAGACGAAATTTGATTTCAGTTTCTGTATTGGACAAATCAGGTTATTCTTGTTCATTTGGAAACAATCAATTCAGTTTATCTTTTAATTCAAATGTTGTGGGAACCGGTTATTTGAGTACTTATGACAACCTATATTTTCTTGATACAATTGCTTCTTATAATGAAACCTTGCATACGGAATCGCATGGTACTAAGCGTAAATTAAATAAGGAAAATTCAGCGTCATTGTGGCATAAGCGCTTGGGTCATATCTCAAAAGGTAGAGTTGAGCGTCTTGTGTCTGATGGCATTTTGGATTCACTTGATTTTTCAGACTTCGACGTATGTGTTGAATGTATCAAGGGAAAACAGACCAAAGTTAAGATATTAGGTGCCAACAGATTTTCGGATGTCTTAGAATTGATACATACGGATATTTGTGGGTCATTCCCTACGAAATCCTGGAATGGTCAACAATATTTTATATCATTCATAGACGATTACTCACGTTATGGGTACCTATATCTCATTCATAAAAAATCTGAGTCTCTGGACATGTTCAAAGCCTATAAAGCTGAAGTTGGGAATCAACTCAACAGAAGAATTAAAACCGTTAGATCTGATCGTGGTGGTGAGTACTATGGCAGATATGATGGTTCAGGTGAACAACGTCCAGGACCATTTGCTAGATACCTAAAGGAATGCGGTATCGTCCCACAGTACACCATGCCGGGTTCACCTAGCATGAATGGTGTAGCTGAAAGATGAAACAAGAGTTTTAAGGATATGGTAAGAAGTATGATTGCTCATTCTTCTTTACCAGAGTCACTCTGGGGAGAAGCACTTAAGACAGCAGCTTACATTCTGAATAGAGTACCAAGTAAAGCAGTTGCTAAAACACCTTATGAGCTTTGGACTGGTCGAAAGCCCAGTTTAAAGCATTTACATATTTAGGGATGTCCAGCTGAGGCAATGCCTTATAGGCCAAATGAAAAAAATAGACTCTAAAACAGTTAGCAGCCACTTTATTGGGTACTCTGAACGCTCTAGGGGCTATAAGTTTTATGATCCCACACTAAGGAATATTTTTGAGACGGAAACAGCAACATTCTTTGAGAATGTTGAGTTTGGGGGGAGAAATAAGGTTAAAGACATTGCTTTTGAGGAGGAATTAGCTTCAGACCCAATCCATTTAGTTACTTTTGACAATATTCAGGTTCCTATACATGTTGTTGCTCAAGAAGTAAATCCGAAACCTTAAGATGACAATGTTGAACAACTCCATGTTTCAGAAGAACAAACTCAACAACCTCAAGAACCAGTGCCATTAAGGAGATCCATGAGAGAAAGGAGAAATGCTATTCCGGATGATTATATTGTATTTCTTCAAGAACATGAGGAAAGTAGTGAAATGTTGGAAGATGATCCAATCAACTTCCTTTAGGCCATGAAAAGTTCTAACTCTCAACAGTGGATTGATGCCATGAATGAAGAGTACAAGTCTATACAAGACAATAAGGTTTGGGAACTTGTCCCGTTACCAGAAGGTGCAAAACCAATTGGTTGTAAATGGATTTTTAAAACCAAGCGGGATGCAAACAGTAATGTGGAGAGGTATAATGCACGTCTTGTGGCTAAAGGCTATACTCAAAAGGAAGGCATTGATTATACAGAGACTTTCTCTCCGGTTTCATCGAAAGACTCATCAGAACAATCATGACACTTGTTGCTCATTATGATCTTGAGTTACATCAGATGGATGTTAAGACTGCATTTCTCAATGGCGACATTGATGAGATGATTTATATGGTGCAACCAGAAAACTTTGTGTCGGGAGACCCAAAGAATATGGTTTGCAAATTAAAGAAATCCATCTATGGACTCAAGCAAGCTCCTCGTCAATGGTATCACAAGTTTCAATAAATAATTATCTCGTTCGGTTTTGAGATGAACATTGTTGATGACTGTGTATATCACAAGTTCAGTGGGAGTAAGTATATCTTTCTGGTTCTGTATGTCGATGACATATTGCTTGCCACTAATGATATAGGCATGTTGTACGAAACCAAGAGATTTCTATCAAAGAATTTTGAGATGAAAGATCTTGGGGACGCCTCTTTTATATTAGGGATCCAGATACATC